>QKWP01001700.1:38240-55937 GCA_003550325.1 Gigaspora rosea | reverse complement strand
TATTTAAAAAAAAAAAAAAAAAAAGAGATATATTAATTTTTAAAAATACCGCTTTGGATTGGAAGAAAGGGAGGTTTGTGTCCGATCGGTCCATTTAAGAACTACGGTATAAAGACTTCCCATGTTAACGTGACGTAAAAATGATACGTAGTCAAATATTTGATTCCGTCGACGGTTCGAAACGGAAATGCCATTATCAATTAGATGCATTCTTTCAAGATCAGTTAGATATGACATATAAACATCGATTATTGATGATGGGGTTGAATCTCTAAAAGGCCGAGCCCACAATATAGGTACCGAACTTCTAGACCATAACCTGTTGACGAGAACACATGATTGTAGTGATTTAGGATTATCTTCTAAATGAGAGAATATCTCAATGAGACAATCAGCTGGAAGTGATAATTGGCTATTGCAAGATGAACATCCACGAAGTTCTGGTGTACTTGATCTAGAAACTCTACGCCTTTGACCTTTAAATATTCTGGTTACTTTTCTTTTAACAGCATTGAGACGTCGTCCCATATTCAAGACACATCAACCCAATGATCTAACTTTTCGTATTTCCTTATATATATATATATATACAGTATGTTTTTATATATATACATACATATATATATATATAACGGGATGCCGTAGAGAAAAGTAAAAAAGGTATGAAAGAAAAAAAAAAAGAGAAATAAAAAAAACATATTAAAGGTTAATCACTTGGATTTATGATTTGAGCCACATTTGGGAATTGTAACTCCGCCTTTGCGCCGAATGTTACACTAACCAAACGGTTGATATAAAGCCGGTGGTCTCGTGGTGTTTTTGGAACCAACTACATCAAACCAAAACAAGAAATGAACAAATCAAGCGCTAGGGGATGCGAATGAATGTATTCATTACTATTAGTAATTGTGAATTAAAATGTCTTTCTAAGACAACCTAGAATGCTGAGCATTTGTATCACATATAACACAAATCACCATATGGTTTGACGGCTACGAACTAATACATAATGTTAAAGTGAAACCTATACGCATTGTTTTTTTTATAAACACTTTTAGAAAGCGATAGCGATAGCATTTACGGAGTAATTCCCGATTTTAATATATTAGTGTGTATATATATATATATATGTATATATCTATAACCCTTTGTGTACCCTATAATAATAATGTATAATAATTTCTTTCAGCAAAAATTTCTACGAACTTACAATGACTTAAGTATCCTTATTAATGATATTGAGGTTTTTGAATCGATATTACTATTACGTACTGGTATACGTTAAGCTAACTATATTTTGTTATCGTGTAATAAATACGTGTTTATTATTATTATATATAATAATAAATAATAACACTAAATAGATCTCATTTTAATGTTTATCTTACAACCAATCATAAAATATATATATACCGGTATATTTGAATATATATAACGATAAATTCGGTTATTTCGATATAATGATAATAATATATAACTTGTTTTAATACAATAGATTTTATTATGTATTACTGTATAATGGCTTTTTTAAACATTTTAACGTACTAAGAGTAGAATACTGTAAGAGACTGTAAAGACTGTAACAGTAAAAGTCTCCTTGTGTGCCCCTGTGGGATGTACTTGCACCACTTTCAAATGCCAAATTGTTATTTATACCAAAGGTATCTACACATGATACATATTATGTGTTATACCAGATAGATATAATATGGCAGCTGATGCTAAAATCGGCCGATGCTAAAAAAAAAAAAAAAACTACTCTAATCGAAATGTTCAATTTCCATCTAGGCAATAACTTCAAACTATGATATATAAATAAACATGTTATAAAGTACGAACAGCAAGACAGATTTATTTATTGTTTTAGAGATTGGAACCGAGTTGAAATTAGAAAACTGAATTGGGCTGAGCAACCGAATTAAAACATTTACTAATTATATAATTTATTGTGAAAATTTTGTGTAGTGTAACATAGACAAGCCACCGCAAAATATAGGGTGCATTTTTTTTTTAGAATTTTCTATAGGGTTAGGATCAGCTTTAGGAGTAGAATTTATACGTAATAAAATTTCATTTTAACCCGATTTCATTATGATCCGCGACATTTATTTATTACAGTGTTGGTAACTTTATTGGTAGGGTGTGTAACAGCCTATTAAATCAAGGTCAATAAGCATTTAGAGAATAATAAGAAAAGAAATAGCTATAGAGATCAAATATATATATACTGTATCTGGTATTTATCTGTTATACTGTATTAATAATTTTTTTAAAAAAATCTCATTTTAATAAATAAATTTACTAAACTAAAATATTAAAATAATAATACAATGTTACTGTGCATTTTTACAGTATAATACTATATTATATATTTTTTGAAATTATTGTCACGGCAGAAGCTAGAAATTAAGGACTTCGATTTAAAAATATAAACCCTACCAAAATTCACCTATACTCTTTTATTATTAAAACTAACCCTAAACCCTAACCTATATTAAAATAATTAAAATTTCTGCGACAATTATTATATTATTATTATTACTATTAGTAATTTTATAACCAGTTTGTAAAATAAATAAACTAATAAATATTTCATCTAAAACAGTAGTACTATAACTTTATTGTTAATTTTAAAAAAACCAATATTTTCAAGTTTTATTGCCTAAGTTCAAAATAAATAAATACAAGTAATTTTCGATAAGAAACCTTCGGCATAAGAAAGTTTTTGATTGGAACCAGTGTTTAAAATTCAAAACAAATATGACTTGCACAATTGTAAGTAAAATTTTTTTCACTTGCACAATTAAATTTTTTTTTGCTTGTACAAATAGCTTTTGCATTTGCATAAATTTTTTGCAAAATACTTGCACATCAAAAAAAGCTCTTGCACATGTGCATCCTGTGCAAGCCAATTTTAAACACTGATTGGAACCGGTAACTTTCTAACTTTTTTATATCAAAAGTCAGTTTTAAATATCAAAATTAATAGTATCTAAAAATATCTAAAAATATCTAAACTGTTTAAGCAGAATAATATTCTACTGTATGTTCTTAAAAATTATCATCAAAACACCCGGGATGCACAATAAAGATTCAATATTCGGATTTTCATTTTTTGACCTCTAACTACGATGCATTTATGAGTCCAAACTATGGGATTTGGGTAATGTCACCAGTTAGAAAAAGTGCAAACATTTTAAATAAATTTTTAATAACATCTACCTCTCATATTTCCTCGCGATATTTTTTTTTTATTAAACTGTCTTATATTGATCAAATTTCATTGATTTAATAAAAATAGAATTTTATTATATTCATTAGCTAAACTTTAGCAATATCATACATATGATGGGAGCTAATTAAATGTTTTGATTCTTTCTCAAAACCAGCGTCATCAATTCTGATTGTTATATTGTATAACAAACTTACTGTATTTTACGAATCATCTTCTGACCTTATTAAGTGACTATGATCTAAAATTAATCAAACTTCAAAGAAAGTTAATATAAATTTTCTCTTCTACATCATGATCTAAAGTATAACAGATACCTTTTTTATCATCTTTTAATCTAACGACAGGATCACCAAGATACGTGTAGCATTATAGACGGCTTAGAAATAATTTATATTTTTGGTTGACTAGTCGAATTCCATTCTATGAATAATTCTTTTCTTCTCTACTTTCAATATTGTCAATTTTTTTTGTCTACAACTATGGAAATTACTACGGACACTATTAAGGAAGTGACTCAAGAATTAAAACCAGAACAAGTATTTTTTTTTTCAAACCATTATTTTAGCTCATAGCCCCAATTCATTTCCAAACGTAATATCTTTATTTTTATATTTTTATTTTTTATTTTTACTAGGAATTTTTGCCAAAAAAACGTAGACGCACAACTGCAACGCCGGAGACAAAGCTTATGTCTACTCGCAAGAGATCTTCACAATCGCCTACCTCTGGTAGTAAAACAACATCAGGTGAACCTTGGAGTACGCAAGAAGATAAACTCTTAATTGATAGTATGTTGGGTTTAATTCCTTCAGTTCCTTGGGCAGAATTTGCTGAAAAATTTCCAAATAGAAATGTTAAAAGTTTACAAAATCGATGGCAATATTTGAAAAAAAAGCTACTTGCGTGAAAAGAAATGAGTAAACAGTGCGTTTAAAAATTACTGTCATTATGATGGCAAGAGTTAGAAATTTTCATTACTAGATTCTAAATGTTTTCTCTGTTATTACAACAAATTCACAATATATTTGCTTGTCTCATCGATACGTAAATGATGTTAAACAGAAGAACTTTTATGCAAATTTCATTGTTTCGATTACATCAAAAAAATGTAGGTATGCATGCCGTAGAAATTGGCTCAAATATTTTTTAGGCATCGATTTTTAAATATAAATAAAGCCGCAAGCCATAATTTATGTGACAAAGCACTTCACATGATTTACTTAGGCGAGACCAATTTGATTCTGTGTTTTCCCCCTTTCTCCAGACTCTCCCCCTCTCCCTCACAGTANAAAAATTATATATATAGAAATTTAATATAATTGCAGATATTTTTCGGTCGAACACTCCCAATGTAGACAATAAACAAACCTAAAATACAAGCAAAAATTTGGGAAAAGGTCCGAAACAGAAAATTTTGTCTTAGGAAAATAGGGCAAAAAGAAATTTCTATATATAATTGGCCGGAGTGTAGCGACGGACATTTAGTGTTTACGCATGATGATATAAAAGTTACATTTTTGATGCAGTTTGATCTAAAAAAATTACTTGTTTTGATGTTTCTTTATATCAGTTACATAAAATTTGATCATAACCACAATATGGAAATTTTTGGTCCGTTCGCACGCGTGTCGCGAGATTTGAATTAAAAAAAAATCACTGATAAAAAAAAACAACAGACAAAATAGTAGACCCCCCATTAATTATTATACGGACTGGAGAAAGACTCTTAACCCGTATATCTTAGAAAATCTTTTATTGCTAAATTTCAAGACATTCACAAATTAAATAATAGTCTCTACACGTATAGTACAAGAATTTATTTTAGTGAAAATTTAGTAACTGTATTTTTTTTGATACTTTTATTATTAAAGTTGGATACAATAATAATATATCTAAACTTACAATATTCTTGATTTAGGGTGATTTTTTAATAAAACTTTTGAGCGATTAAAATCAACAAAGTGGTTTTTATTATGACTTTGAGTGATCAAAATCGATGCTATTAATCGAAGTAGTTCTTATTACTGGTAGTAATATTTTTTATCTATAATTCCTAGATATGAAATATAAATTTTATATTAGCTAGAATCAAATTTGTGTTTTTATATTTTTTTTTTGTAGATTATTGAGCAGTATATTAGGGCTATCATATTCATATTGATTATGTGCTATTTTTTAAAATTATTTATTAATTGATGCATAATTTATAATATATCTAAACTTACAATATTTTTGATTTAGAATGATTTTTTAATTTGTTTTTTGAGCAATTAAAATCAACAAAAATGGTTTTTATTATGACTTTTGAGTGATCAAAATCAATGCAATTAATCGAAGTAGTTCTTATTACTAGTAGTAATATTTTTTATCTATAATTCCTAGATATGAAATATTTAAGAAATTAATTTATTAAAATTGTATAATTGTTTATTTTAAACAAATAAATTTACAATTTTTTTTTTTTGAGAGACACAACCATATTTTTAATTTTAAGTCGCACTGCACCTTAGTTCTAATTGTTTAACCAACCCAACCTAATGCTTTTTAATATTAAAATAATTAATTTTATTTAAAAATTTAAATTTTAGAATATTTTCGCTTTGGCTTCACAATGCTATATATTAACCTAGTAGATTTTTCAGAAGATAGAGGGAGTAATGTAAAACACATAGTCAAATTGGTTGTTTTATTAGCATAGCAAAAGTAGTGAATTGACTCGATTATATGATACTCGATCATTGATCGACTTAGATCAATGATCGAGCACCAATTAATGGGCTCGAGCAACAATAGGTCAATCAATGATCGATTATACTGATCGATCAAATAAGTATATATTTGATCAATCAAAATATTTTTAATATAATTAGAAAAATGTAAAATGACCAATGGGGTTTCAGAGTTAAATTATTTTAAAAATAAATAGAAGTTCGAAAAGTCCTATTTCCATTTTGAAACTTTAAAGAATTATAACCATTGCTTAAAATTTTTTTTAATTAATATATCATCAATTAAATTTTTTTTTAATAATTATCATCGCTTAAATTTTTTTTTTAAAAAAAAATCTTTAATATATCATCACTTAAAATTTTTTAAAATTATTTATATCATCGCTTAAATTTTTTTAAAAAACTCTAGTATATATTTATTACTTATTATATAAAAAAGCTTACAAGTAAAAATAATAGGATCTATAGGTCACTTATTTTAAAACAAATACATTGCTAATTTAATTCGAATTAGAATCCTAAATCTTAGGTCTGAAACCTCCTACTATGTTAATTGTTAAATAATTGTGCATAGTTTTGAAAAAAAATAAAGAATCAGGTCAGCAAAAGGTAATATAAAAGATGGAAAATGTGACATGAGTGTTTCACATCAGTGCCAGAGAAAAAAGCAAAGCTAAATTACTTACTTCAGGTTGAGACAAGATAGTTTGCTGATTTTTCAATTATTGAAAAAAGTTGCAGATCCTTAGCAATTATTGGTTTTTTTTTTGCGAACAAAATTCTATTACTTTTGCCTTTCTAAAGGACTATAACCATTCTCCGAAAGGATTTTAGCAAAGTAACGATAAAATAGTCTGGTATCAAGAAACTGGTAATTAATCCTTTGGGCAAATTCTCGACCAAGTGTAGTTTTACAGAAGGTCGTAAGGGTCAAATTGGGATCAGGTATTGATATAGTGTAATTTTAGTAATTGATAATGGAATGATTAATTATTGATTAATTAAAAATAGAAAAGTATGATAGAGAAAATAAATAAATAAAAATTAGTCTTTATAAACATACAAAAAGGTAACTCTCGTATCCCGAATTAGGCTTACTGTTAGGGCAGTGTCATTAATTACCTGATTATTTTTTATCAAAGGCCTACCCCCCCCTATTTTTTAATATATATAGAGTCAGGTTCTTATATATAATTTTAACTTTTTTTATCCCCCCCTAGAAAATCACCTGATTTTTTGTTACTCCCCTTACTGCTTAATTCTTTATAATTCCAATATTTATAGAATAGTAATTAAGCTCCAGTCTACAGAACGTTGCTAGTTTACTAGCTGTTGTTAAGAAGAAATCAAAGTCAAAAAAGAATATTTTAAAATCTACTAATACGGATATGCAAAGGGAACGCAAAGGTATTAATCTATTATAAGTATTGATTATATTCCAATAATTAAATATTGAATACAGATCTATTAACTAAGAAAAAGAGAAGAAACGAAAGTATTAGAATTCCACAGCCCTAATGTTTGTCTGTAAACACTTACATGATGGTTTTTGAGTACGCAAAGCAAGGAAGTCTAATTGTGAAATAAGATGCCTACAAAGATTACACAGCTACCTAATTTTTGTCGATCAATGATTGACCCAACGATTGATTGATTATATATACTTGAGCTTATAAATTATATGCTTGATCGATTATACTTGATTAAATATACATAATCGATTTTTGATCGATCATTGAAAATTTTTTTTAATCAATCATCGATTAACAATTTTTTTGTCGAGTCGATTCACTAAGCAAAAGTCGATTTCAAGAAATTGCTTAAAAAGGTAATCATATAAAATGCTATGTTGGCACTTACTTTTTGATATACTTGAATTAAGGTATCCAGGATTATGTGATGCAATAAGGTAAATTATGCGATTCAATTATGCAATGAATGCTAAAATTTTGTAAAATATTTAAATAGATTATGCGATCTTTATAGTGTTATATAACATATACTATCCTTAGAATTATTCTATTAGAAAAAACAATTGCCTTAACCTTGCTCGTATTTTCAGTTCGTCCATTTTTTATATTGAAATTCTTTTTCGCATTAGCTATCGTATCTCAAAAATCATATTTACTAATCATATTTAAGCCACTTGCCCGAATGCTTTTTTTGCTTAATTATGTGAAGGATATACGATGCGAAAAATGGTCAAATTATGTGCATAGTATAATATCACATAATTCTAAACACTCTACCCTAAATGTGCCCTTAAATTTTCTGATTTTGGTCATTATGTAATATTTATATCATATATACTAAAGTTTCTGAGTGGTCTTATGTTAAGCAAATGATTTATATTTAATATAAAATTCTGATAATAATACCTCTTTTTATAGATAAAATTTTATAATTTGCATTTTTTACTTAAAAAACACAGCTATTATAAAGATCGTGCAATTTTTATTAGTTCTGAGCCTAAATTTTGTAGATTATTTGATTGATATAAGAGCATCTGAAATTTTTTTATAAATAAACTATTTATTATATGAATAATATAGTAATATATTTAAGCATAAATAATATATTTAAATATATAGTATTTATTATACAAATAATTATTTTAACTATAGTATTTAGAAAAAAATGAAGAAACTCTTTTCAACAATTTCTTGTACCAAAATTTTTAAAAAAGCTAACCTATAAAAAACTCTATAGTTATTATAGTCACCTTACTCTAATCCAAACCTCTCTAAACTAAACACTATTAAACTCTCTCTAAACTGAACAAAATCTTTTAGAATATTTGTAAATTTTATTATAAAGTTCAAATAAGCTATATATAACTTTTTGAAAACTGAACTTTTTCAAATTTCTATATAGTAAAAAAAAGCAGTCCCGGCAGTTCAGATTAAAAAGAGTTAACTGTATATCTAATATGCAACAAAACTCCATAGGAGTGATTAGAACTCAAAACTAATTATCATATACTTGGTTGTAATTAAAAAAGAGATGAAAAGACTTAAACTCTTATAAGAGAAGTCTCCTAGCAAAAGACTCTAGTACTACCAAACAAAGAAAAATAGATCTAACAATCTAAAGCTTTGTCAAAATTCATAAATATAAAAACAAAAATGAACTTTTGGTTAAATTTAATATCATATAGCATAACTTTTTTAAGTTCTTTTATTTTGGTACACTCTCCTCTTGCTCTTTTGGCTTTTTCAAAATTTCAACAAAATGGGTATTTTGGTTTACCCTTCCAAAAGATTACCGGTAGTATTGTTTACTCTTCTAAATTAGGAATGCAGCTACTATATAAAATCAAGTCACAAATAAAGTTCAGAATATAAAATAGTTCAGAGAAAAATATAAATTGAACTTTCTTTCTAAAATGTTCTTTTAGCTATAGTTTTTTTTTATTTGTCTTCTTTTCATCAGATTTTTTTTACTTTTTTGATATATATAATACTTGACAAAGTAATTTAAGTATAGTATTATATAATTTTTAAAGTTTAGCACAGACAAAAATAGTGCTATCATTCAGCTTTCTTTAGCCTTTTTCTTCTTCTTTTTATTTTACTTTATTTTATTTTTACTTTGGTATTTGTTTAGGTAGTTGAGGTTATTCTTTTTTTTATTTTAACTCTTTTATTTTATACTTTTTTTTTCTAAAATTTCTTTTTTCAAGAAGCTAAAAGAAGAAGGTTTTAAAAATTAGGCTATTCAACAATACCTTCTAGTTTGTAGTATCAAATTAATTTAATATAATTATACTTTGTATTCTTAAAAAATAAAATCAGAGTAAAGTATAAACTCACAATATTAAAATTATATCCCTTGGATTGTAGTAGAACACAGGCAAATTTGCCTGCGTTTTTGCACTTTTTTAGCTCTGATTTACTTTTTTAAAATGCTAAAATAATTAAATAAAACTTTGTACAATTATATTTGAAAATAAGGATTACTTTTTTGCAAAATTAGTTTTTATATTATAAGAAAATAAATTATAGTTATATATAAGCTGAAAATAGATAATTTTAAGAAAAAATTTTTTTAAAAAATTTTATTACAATTTTTCTGCAATCTTATTTAGTTTTAGTTTTAGAACTATAGTTCTTAAGACAATATTGTAGTTTATATAAAGGATGACAACTTTCATTATTGCAACTTTAATGATTTACTTGTAAAAATTAAGACTTGTATTAGAAGTAAAGATTTTTTTTATAGACGGGAACATATAAAATTTGAAAAAATCTAAAGAAAAATTTTAATAGTAAAAATGCCAATACAAGAACTTTAAACATTTATTATATTAAAGTTTTCTAATGATTTTAAAAAAAATTTATAACAAAGTTACTAAAACAAAACTCAAAGAATATTTTTTACTTAGAAAAGATATGGCTAAAATCAATATTTAAAATTTTATTAAAAATTTTAAAATACGCAGGCAAATTTGCCTGTGTTACAATCTAAGGGATAATTTCTGAAATTTAAAATATTTTAATAAAGAGTATCTATGGAACTATTTAAAAAAAAAATACAGTATTGATATATAAATAGTATTTCTTGAAAATTTTACAAAAAAAATTTGCTAAATGCAGAATATATAAGTTTTTTATTTTAAAAAAAATTTCTTATATAAGGCCACACAAACTTATACTATTGCTTCATATCCCAGCCAGGTCAGTGAGATTGGGTTTGTAATTTTAATTTTTTAATATATTAGCCAATAGAAATTTTCCATTCATAATTATGCGAACAGAGAGAATTTTTAATATATTAAAGATTATTAATCAATTACATATATAAATAAGATAACAAATATTAAACTTTAACTTTTACTAAAATGCACCTATAGTGTTATTGATCAGTGCAATATGTTCTAAGGAAACAAAGTTTGCCTGTATAACAGTATAAAGAATAAAGTTTAAATTTTTAACATATGAAATTTTTTATCAGGTATCTGGTTGTAAGACAATAAAATTTTTAAATAAAATTTTTTTATTAAAAAATTTTTTTTTAAAAAAAATTAAAATCCGGGTCGCCGGGTTACAAAAGGTTACTTGGTGATATGAAAACCAATAGTATAAACTTGTATGGCCTAAATATTATAAAGTTTGCTAAACAATTCTAAAAGTTTTCGAGAACTCCAGACATCTAGTATAGAGAACATACTTGTTTTTTTTAGCAAAAACCCCTGAAATTTGAGAAGCAAAAAACAGTTTTTGCCAATTATCTTGGCATCTAGTGGACCAATTTGAACAAACTTTTTTTAAAATGAAGCTCTTAGTGAGACACATCTAACAAAAAAAAAAGTTCATCCAATTCTGATTACTAGATCAAAAGTTATTTAAACAAATATATTTTGTCAGTTTTAGCAAATTGTACCAAATTGGCCAAAATCCAGTTATGATCTATATGAGAGATGTTCGGGGTCCTATAATTAGTAAAGCTTATTTATATAGTAAATAGGTAAATTATAGTTAGAGTTTAGTAATATATAATATTTTTATTTTAAAAATTAAGTTATAAAACAGTAAATTATATATTTTATAATTTACAAAGATCTTATATAATAAAATTAACCCCAAAATGATATATTATGCATTAGCAATTTTATAGTAGTGCTATCTTTCGAAAGATCTTGTGAACTTGCAAAATCTTTCAATAAATTTCGCATATGCAATATATTTTGAAACATTTTGTCAAAATATTTCAGGTTTCAAAATATTTCGAAAATGTTTTCGAAAGTGAATTTGAAATATTTTTTGAGCGAACTGGCTGGATCGGTAAATATGTAACCTGGGTCATACCAAAAACACATTGAACTATATTTTTGAAATACTTTGAATATATCGAAATTAATTTGCAAATCTGTATTACAAGATCAAATTAGATCTTTTTTTTATAAATTATATTTTCTATTCACATTGTTTTTTTATTTCGGTTTGTTTTTTTTATTTTTATTTTTTTTTTGTTTTTGCTTTTTTTTGCTTTTGTTTTGTTTTTTATTTTGTTTTTTATTTATTTATTTTTAATTTTTTTCGTATTTTACAAGAATGCCAGCTCTTTTGCAAGAAAACCAACAACTTTTTAGCACTTTGCATATATCTACTTAAACTTGAAACTTTGCAAGAACACACAACTGATTTTTCTAGCAATTTCTAAATTTCCAGGAATGCTTTTTTAGAGAAATGGGTGCAAGTTTTTGCAAGTTCTTGCAGGATTTTGCTTCATTTATTTTTTCATTTCATGTTTTTTGTTTTTGTTTTTTTTGTTTATCTGTATTAATTTATTTTATTTTGATACTTTGCAAGAACTGAACCCTTACTTCCTAGCAGTTTGCAAGAAAACTAACCCAGACGTTTTCGGCACTTTGCGACTTTTTTAGCATTTTGCAAAAACATTAACTCAGCTTTTGCAATTTTTGAATTTGCAAAAACGTAAACCTTTATTTCAGAGAAATGAAGATTTGGGGCTTCATTTTTTTTTATTAGTTTGCTTACATTTTTTGTTTTTTTGTTTGTTTTTTTTTACTTATTTTTTTAATTTTTAATTTATTTTATATATTCCTGACTTTTTCGAAACTTTGCAACTTTTCTAGCATTTTACAAATTTTTCCAGCAATTTGCAAGAATACTAACACTTCTGAGAAATATTTTTTTATGTTTTTCACTTCTTTACTATTATTAGAAAATATTTAGAAAAAGAAAGTGAAATGAAGATATAGCCAAACCAAAAAAAATAGCCAAAACAAAAACAATAAAAAACAAAAAAGCGAAAATAATAGCTAACTATGGGATAAATAAAAATATGTGGGTAGTGCTAGTTTTTTGTATAGTAATAGAATTAATGCGAAGAAGTGTGAAAGTAGTTAAAATATTATGTAATAATGTAATATATATATATATTTTTTTTTAACTTAGTACCAGTTGCTTATGAGTGCTTATACTTTATTAATTTATTAATTAACAAATTACATGTATTAGCTAATTTAACGTAGTCTATATCTGGCTAGCCCTTCAAACCGCCCAAATGCCCGGTGTGCACTGACCGTTTACCCTCCTAGCAGGGTCTTCGGAATTCCATCTTGAAGCACCTGTTGGTCCAAATCACAGTTCTGATTATGTTGCCATGTGTAAATATAGTATCTTCTCAGACTTCGGCCTTACATTCCAAATCGGGCCCTAACGTTTCATTTCACTGCCACAGATTTGATAATGGCAACTGCCTAATTAAGTTCATCTGTAAACGTCCTGGATCCCTTCTTCCCATGGTGTTTCAGTTTCCTATCTGGCTGATCTATTTGTTTTCGCCTCTAGGAGGATTTGAACCAGCAACCTTTTAATTTTCAACCTAAGAGCATAACAGCTATGCTATCGACCCACAGATTATAATGTAATATATATAATATATAATAATAATAAATAAAAATATAAAATTTGATAATGCAAAAATTTAAAAATTTTGAAAATATATGAAATATTGCAAAATATTGTGAAAAACTCAGATTTACATGATAATATGCGAAATATTACCTCTTGCAACCTGAAATGAGATAATTAAATAGAGGTTTGCATTGTTTTATTTGGCCTATTTCACAATATTTTGCAATATATTTGCATTATTTTGCAATATTTTACAATATATTTTGAAATATTTCAAAAGAAATACATACTGAAATCTTTCAAAAGATTGCAGTTCTTTCGCAAGATTTCGCATTGATTGCAATTCATTCAACATGCAAATTCTTTCGAAAAATTTTGTATATTTATTTTGCTGATGTAAATTATAGAACTTTTATAGTAATGCCAATCTATTCTGATCACAGGATCCTGTGATTGGATTTTAACAATTTTGGGTTTGCTAGCTAAAATCCTCTCATTGAAAGGATCATTTTGGTAGTTGAATCATCAAATTTGGTCCAGTAGATCAAAAGTTATTTACTATTAAATATTATATTTAATTTAGTAATTGTAAAATCTGATTGGCTAATTGAGGTAGGCTCATAGTAAACAAAAATTAGCTAATAAGCTCCTTTATGTTAAATATAAAGTTAAAAATAGAAATAGTATGGTGCAAATAGTTTAGTCACATCAAATTTTATAGTAGTGCTAAAAATTTGTCGATCAATATTTATATTAATTGGTTAAAATTTTTATGTTTTTTAATTTTTTTACTGATAATATAAAATGTGCCTATATTAGATTTGCAAATCTGTGTAACAAAAACAAAAAAATAAATTTTTATAAAACAAAAAATAAATTTTTATTACCTTAGGGTTAGGATGTGACAGGACTCCTGAATAGACTATAAAAAACGGTCGTCGTGATAATTGACGTGATATCTACTATGTTTACTAGTATTAAAATGACAAAATTGTACGGTTACACGTATTTTTTAGGAAATTGTATTATTAAGTGTACAACCAAAGGTGATATAAAAAAGTAATGTGATATAAATGTATTCAGGGGTCCTGGTGTGACCTGAGATTTTATCAGGACATTAGTATATACAAAATTTAGCAAGAAATTTTTTTGATTAGAGCCTTTAAGGTAGTTTCATAAGCAAACTTTTGAGATATAAACAAAAAAACTGAAATTTTATATTACACCTGATCTTAAATTTTGATTGGCTATTATAATGATTTTGTGTAACATGGTGTAAAACAATAGGTGCATTTTAGTAAACATGTTTTTTTTATTATAATGCTAAAAAATTTTAAAAACTTATAAATTTAAAATTATATCTTCTCAATAGTAAGCAAAAAATTTTTAAAATAAAATATGTAGTTTGATAGACTTTGTCAAAAGCTATCAAATTACATATTTTATTTTGCTTAAGAATATACAATTTAAAAAAAATTATTAAATGATTTGATGCTTTTAGAATCAAAATGAACTTCTGCTATACTGAGTCCGAAGGACCAAATATAGGAAATGGTTAAAGCCAGGTGCGTTCATATGTTTTTTGATTATTTAATTAAAATTAGTGTAAGGGTTAGTTAAGGGTTAGGGTTAGGGTTAGGGCTTGGCCTATAAGTAAAATTGTTTTTTTGCCATTTTTTATTAATGCTCCTAGACAGGTTTAGACACTCGTTTTTTGTATTTTCGGTGGGTTTCACTTTTTTTTTTTGTTTTTGTCTCGTCAGGCTGATCTGTAAAGATCAAATTTTACGATTTGATTGGCTTTCTATCACGTGAACACACCTGGCTTTAAACGACCCCCAAATTAGGGTGTCCAGGATTATGATGCGACATAATATGCGCATAATTTGACCTGTACCGCATACGCATTATGCATCACATAAATTTGCATAATTTGGGTCATTCCGCATAATAATTCGCATAATATGAGTGTACAAGTTTTTGGCCAATGAAATTGCTCAAAATAGAATAAAAAGTTAGAGTTGGAACCTATGTATTTTTTCACTAGTTTAAACCGAGTTGATCGGTTTAGCATATGAAAATAAAACCGGTTCCAAATTCTAGATATGACCAATCACGACACTTTTATTAAAAATTTCATTGATCAATTTTAAGCGGCCTATGTACAATGTACTTAAATTAATATACAAGATAACATAACCTAAATAGATATTTAAAAAAATCTAATATTAGATATCCGAGAATTCACGCAATTTTTTGCATAATTTGCATAATTTGTGGTATATCGCATAATATGCTGCATATTTTAAGCTAAAAACTTGCATAATTTGCATAATTTACAATTTGCTACATGCATAATTTGGCCATCCTCGCATCATAATCCTGGGCACTCTACCCCAAATATAAATAGATTTTTAAGGGTAGGGTGTACAAATTTCCAATTTCATATAAAATCGATTGTAGATCAACTTTGTGTAACCAATTTATATGATGTCATATAATGTATGATCTGACCAATCAATTCTTTGTACAACCTACAAAAATCATATAGTGTCCTACAAAAATTTAATTATATGTAAAGTTGATTTTTTTTAAAGCAATGAATATTGCGCAACTTCATTATTATAAACAAACTATTTAAAACTAACTATTGTATAAATTTTATACAAATTGGTCAAAATCTTAAAAAAATTTATCAGAAGCATTTTTTTATTTACTATATAAAAATCTAATCTGATATACCACGTAGATCATATGAAAAATGATCTACGTTCACCCTACCCTTAAGACCTAGCCAATAAGCATCGGTTGGATTGTTTTGATTGTTGTTTTTTTACGTTACACCTGATCTAGCCAATCAAAATTCGTAATTTGCGGGTGAATGTCCAATCGGTTTATAGACAAGCTCACTTTGTTGATGTCGTCATCCTCTTCAGATTTATAAAATTCATCCTTATCTTTTTTCATTGGACATTGTCGCATTTTGTAGTTGTCGACTTTACTCTTAAAATTCTCTTGCAAATAAATAAAAAAACGACAAAGGTATGAGCATTCAAAAGAAGAAAGCTTCTTATTTAGTTAATCAAACTTCACATCACGCGTCTGGATTGAAAAGTGTTACTGATCAAACTTTTACATTCTACTTTTCTTTAAATTTTTTCACTTGGTGTTATTAACAACTTTGCCAAATGAAAAACATGTAACAGCAATTACATATTCTTTGTGACAATGTCGGGAACTGGGACTGGAAACAATAATGAAGAACGCGCTGGCGGTTGGGGACCACGTCAGCCCCCAAATCTTGATCCTAATCATAAATGGGCTGCACTTCGCCGTCGTTACGAATGGAATGACTCTTACGATGAAGGTGTTGCCCCAAGAGATGAACAGTTGGAAGCGGAGCTTTTTGGAGAAGATAACCACGTACACACTGGTATTAATTTCGATAAATATGATAGCATAAAAGTGTCTGTTAAAGGCAAAGATATAAAGCCAATATCCATGGTAGGATTTTATTCATGATTAAAAAACTATCCTTGAGGCAATATTAGTAAAAATTTTTGCTGCCATTGTAGTTTGACGAGGCCAATCTTCACCCAGCTATGAAAGAGAACGTTCGATTGGCACGATACAAGGTTCCTACTCCAGTCCAGGTATTGTTGGATCAGAGGTTCTCTTTTATTTATTATAATATAGTTGTTGCAACAGATATAACAATAATATCCAAATTATACAGATATTTGATGTTATTCGGATTAGTTCTTGTTATAGTATTTCAACTAATCCACCTTTTATTCTTTAGAAACATTCTATCCCAATTATTACCGACGGAAATGATTTGATGGCCTGTGCTCAAACAGGTAAATAAAGAATCGGTTTTTTTTTTAATTATACGTGTTTATCGTTTACTTTACATGAACTTCACATGAACTTCACATGAACTTCTTGACAGGCTCGGGTAAGACGGCGGCTTTCCTTATTCCAATATTATCTAACCTGTTTGGAAAAGCCAAAAAGCTTGCAGCTCCCCGACCGCCACCTGGCACACGTCGGTATAAAGCAGAACCGTTGGTTCTAATTCTTGCACCAACACGTGAATTGGCTACTCAGATTTTTGATGAATGCCGTCGATTTACTTATAGGAGTATGATGAGGCCATGGTGTGTTGAGTTTGATATTTTATAGTAATGAAAATTTCTCTATAGAATTATTAACTATACGTAATAAATTCGGCATACTATAGTGTGGTCTATGGAGGTGCTGACGTTATTCCACAAAAGAATGAATTGGCAAAAGGTTGTGATGTGTTGACGGCTACTCCAGGTCGCTTGGTCGATTTCTTAGAGAGAGG
>QKWP01001700.1:0-15566 GCA_003550325.1 Gigaspora rosea | reverse complement strand
TTAAAATTATGCTACAGATTATGCGGATCAGATAGAAATATGCGAAATTTATCGTTATAAATTTTTATCGTTATCGTTATCGTTATTGTAAGTACTGAACTCCCATCAGTAACTTACCAATAAAACCATAAAATCTGTGTAATATAAAATTACGAAAAGAGTCGTGTTTACAAAACTGTCTTTTGCGCTAAACAAAAAATTCCCTGCAAAATTTTAGTATAAGGCAACGCAAAGTTAATTTTTCGTTTTGCAACCTTTTTTTTTAAATTTCAATCATGCCAATTATTCCATTTTTGCTATTTAATTTTTTCTCCGGCGGACGTAAATATGATCGTCACGGGATTTGCTAACAACGTATAATATAATACGACCAGAAATACTTCAAGATTACGATAACAAAAGCAAAAGCTACGTTAGGATAAAAAAACCTCAAGGTTAATCGTAGATATCGAATATTGAAAACTTTATTTAGCATGAATCTAAACGTATTTTGTGTTATAATTTTATCTTTTGGAATTACGAAAAGGGTGCTAGTTAACAATAAAACAGGACGAAGTAATAGTGCACATGCTACGGATTGAATTCGAATTTACCAATTCGTATTATAAATCGGATTAAACCGGATACATGAAAGAGAATCCGAATCTAATCCGGATTGCTTTTTTAAAATAGGATCGAAGCTCTATTTTATTCTACACGACCACGACCACGACCATAACCTCCTCCTCCTCTAAATTCAGGTCTAAAGTCACCTGAAGCACCCTCCTTTTTACCTTCACCCCCATCGTCGCGACGACGGTAATCACGGTCAGAACGACCTGGTGGTCGATAAGCTCCACCTTCCCTACCTCCTTCTACTTCTGTTAAATCGTAAATTATTTCAGTGTATCACGAAATGGTTTCAAATGATTTCGAATTAATACAATATAATTTCAACTAACCAGGACGTCTAGTACTGGATGGTCTGGCCTGTTTTTTGAACGTAGCAGGAACGATTTCTTGAGGCAGATGTAAATACTCTCTTAGATATTCAATTCCTTCATTCGTTAAAGAGTAATAATAATATTGCCATGAAAATTGTGTCTTCACATAGCCTTTGGAATTGAGACTCTGGCAGGCTTTAATCACGTGAAGATTTGGAACATCGATGTCCTGATGTTTAGGAGCATTGAAATCTTTTTTTGCGACCAATACACCCTCTATTAATTCAATCAGGAGCAAGGAAAAGTTGTATCAATATTTATAGAAATGCAAAGAGGCGGATAGATGACTCAACAAGAGTATTACGGACCTTTGAAAAGACTTTCATAGATACGTTTACGATTTTGCTTCGGAATGAGCATCCTCACTATTTGTCTGTTTAATAAACATTAGTCGATTTACAATTTGTATTTCTTCTTTCAACCATGTTCAAAGTATTTTATATCCATTAAAGCAAGCTTTCTAAAATTTCTCAACGTTTGAGGCAAATATCAGATGGGACAGGAGTAGTAAAGCACACACCTTTTCAACACGAGGCAGAAGAGGGTGAACTTACTCTGTCTGCGAGAAATTTTATTCTGATCATAGTACAAATCTAACCCAATCAGAATGCAGCATCTATTTATGTGATAAAAAAAAAATTCATGATAATTACGCAAGGGACGTTTGTACTGTACGTGCAAAGATGTCCACAAAAAATGCCGGTGCAGGCTTATGGAGCACTTTGGACCCAAAATTAAGTCCTTTCATGTATGCAAATTATTAGTGCTCTTTTATACAACTTTTAAAATAACATTTTTGTTGTAATACAGTTTAGAAACCTTGTCTACCATGGGGTTCACCGAAATGACACCTGTACAAGCAGGAGCCATTCCGTTATTTATGAAAAACAAAGACGTAGTTGTTGAGGTAGTAATAGCAATAACATTAATTTACGAATGAAAATAAGGTTGATCGTTGGCTGAAGCTAATTTTGGTTCAAGTTAGGCTGTAACAGGCTCTGGAAAAACTCTTGCGTTTGTCATTCCAATTATTGAAAAATTAGTTCGTCTAAAAAAACGATTCGCCAAAAATGAGATAGGTGCTTTAGTTATAACTCCTACAAGGTTTTCTGTTAATTATTGATTGCAAGAGCTGGATTTCATGTGTTTATCATTTAATAATTCGGTTCAATTCTTTTAAATGACAAAAGAGAATTGGCCCAACAAATTTCATCAGTATTTTCGATATTCCTTAAAGACTCCGTGATACCATTGCTAAAACATGCTCTCATAACTGGAGGTACAAGTACGCTTCAAGATGATATTTGTTATATTAAAGAATTTGGGCCGGATATTCTAATAGGGACTCCTGGACGACTGGAAGATTTACTGGTCGGTAGAGGAACCGCAAAAAATTATATTAATACTAAAGAATTGGAAATTTTGGTATTAGATGAGGCCGACAGATTATTTGATATGGGATTTTCTCAATCTTTAAACAATATTATTGCACACCTGCCTAAACAAAGGCGTACTGGATTATTTTCCGCAACGATGACCGATGGGCTTGCGGAGATTGTACGCGCTGGTTTAAGAAACCCGGTAAGAGTTATGGTTAAAGTTGAAGATCTTGTATCTAAAGATGTGCAACGAATTCCTGCAACGTAGGTATTTTAAGTAATAGTTAGGAGGAGAAGAAAAAAGTAATTAATTCGTTATCACATAACAAAGACTTCAAATAGGATACATCTTGTGTGAACCACATCAGAAATTATCACAGGTTTTACGATTGTTAACGTATGAGACCACCGCAAAGAAATATATAATTTATTTTGCAACGTGTGCATGTGTCGATTACTTTTTTAAGGTATTACATATTAAAGAAAAGATTTTATCATTTAACGATCGGAATCGATCTTAATCGATTAGTTGATTAAGAATGGCCCAATTTTATCAATTAAAGACTTGATACGGTTCCAATCTTTAAATTTTTAAATATTTAAGACATATATATCTCAGTCAGTTTAATTTTTAGATATTCTCAAAAATGCCACAATTGAAGGGTATTTCAATTTATTCACTTCATGGAAAAATGGATACAAAAAGACGAACAGGTTGCGTACAATATAACATTACAGTTACACTTTTATTGTAAAAATATTTATTTATGTTATTATTAATTATTTTAGCAACCTATCGGGCATTTTTGAACCTTCCGTCAACGTCATCAGCACTTCTTTTATGCACAGATGTCGCTGCGCGAGGGCTAGATGTGCCTGATGTAGATTTTGTGATACAAATGGACCCTCCTCAAGACCCTAAAGTTTTTGCTCATAGATGTGGCAGAACTGCACGAGCAGGAAAAGAGGGCAAGGCAATTGTGTTACTAGGTCATGGAAGAGAGGAAGTTTATGTAGGTTAGCATTCGATTATTTTTAGGGCTGCCGATTAATTGTTGACACTTACAACCTAATCCTAGCGTATGATGAATTTTTGTGACAGATTTCTTAAAAATTCGTAAGATTCCTTTAAAGCAATTGGCGTATATTTTGCCTGGTAATAAGGCAAATTCTCTATCGATAAACGATGATGATATAATAACGCAAGCTCCTGTTTCTGACGACAACAACGAGGCTCTCTTGGAACAAATTCGAAAAATCGTTTTGATGGACAGAGACTTGCATGATAAGGTATGGTTTGCTATAGATTAGACGTAGTATCGCATAAAAAACAAAAACAATATAAACTTAAGGATTCATTTGTTATTTCAAATTAAAAAGGGGACTAAAGCCTTCGTGTCATATATTCGTTCGTACTCTAAACACGAAGCAAATTATATTTTTCGATTAAAAGATTTAGATTTAGGAAAAGTGGCGAAAGGCTATTGTTTATTGAAAGTATGTATAAATTTATATATTATAGTTAAAATACGATCCACTTACGTGATAGGCAATTCATTTGTCTTAGCTACCTAAAATGCCGGAATTAAAAGATATTAAGATTGAATTTGAAGATGCTAGCGTAAATGTATGCTTTATATTATAAATGGTTGCATTTTCCAACATGTGTTAATTAAATAACCAATATTGTTACCGATTTATTCACGATTTATTATTTTTCTAGATGGACGGATACAAATATGCAAACAAAGCGCGTGAGCAAAAGAGACTGTCGAAATTGGAAAGCGATAATGCGAAATTGAATATCCAGCAAACTAGGTACAATATGTTTTATTTTATTTTTTTTTTAATTTTGGATTTACAGGGATCATTTATAATGAATTCATCCTTTATTTTGTAGTCGCCAAAAAAAAGTGTTCAAAGGTCCGTGGTCGGAAAAGTTAGCTGCCAAACAGCGCAGAACTGAACGAAGAATCAAAAGATCAAAAAAGAGAGAGTATTTAAAAAAACGAAAGGCTGAAGAGATAAATGGGTCATCCGATGATATTAACAAGAGTAAAGATATAGGAGTTTGTTTTGAAGATGAATGGGAGGAATTACAAAAAGAGGAAAGGCTGGCGAAGAAGCTCAAAAAGGGTATAATTAATCAAGAAGAATTCGATAGAGTGATGGGATTAACGAATAATGATGAGGCGGAAGTATGAAGGACAAAAACAGATGAATTTTAATTTAAGGCTTGTTATTTATATATCTCTAGCATTACTACCTTTTCGTTAGCCTAAAAAGTTTAACTCTTGATTTAGATTAATTACACTTTGTACTAGAGACGGTTATATTATCATGCTATAACAAGAGCTTGAAAAATCACATCAAGAGGATGAAAATGTATGTATACATCAGTTTATAATAAAAGTTTTTGTAATTTATAAATTTCGCGTTTTACAAACAGGAATAAATTCATACATTGTCAAATTCTGATGATAGTTATTTTAATATTTTATGCTCTTTGTTGACATTTTACTGCGATGTCTTGTGATTACAGAACCTACAAAATATAAACCTTATTTAGTCAATCATCGTTCTTTAGAGATTTGGTTTTATATACCTACATTAATTAAGGAGACAAATTTTGGTTGTCATAATGTTAAATATGAACTGACCATAAATATTAACAAAGGAGGTGAGACTCTGAAATCCATGGGTATAAATAAAGTTTTTGTTATCCACCTATACTTCAAATGAAATTATATTGTCGATGGTTAAACACATGATGAATGCATATAATTACCAACAATAAGAAAAAGGAAATATTATTTCCAATATACAAACTATCGGCATGACAAAGTAAATAAAGAGTTTCTAAAGTTTGTAGCACAAGATAAATTGTATTGATTTAATCATTCTTTTTCAGTTTCAAATTACTATGCAAGTATTCAAAAAAAGGTTCCTCCCAAAAAGGATACCAAATATATAAGGTAATCTTCTGTAATACTTCTGATCAAACGCATTAAATAACAAAAGTGGAGTAGATCGACCAAATGTCAAAACGTTGTCAAAAAGTTAAAAAAAAAAGCGCGAAGTACAAAATTCGAAAATTGTATAATCACTATCTGTTTAAAAATCAACTGATATGGTAAAAGTGGCGTCTTTAATTATTGGACTATCTTATTTCGATCTTGATTTCAAATTTGGTGACACACAAATCTTTAAGTGGAAATTACTTGTATTGATCTGCGATTCGTAATACAGTCTTTTTATCACGAACAAAGTGACAAATTTATTTTATTATTAAATTTTTTTTTTTTTCTTTTTATTGCATACAAAAAAGCATAATCCATCCAGACATCGTACAAAATTCATTAGATTTTTTCTACCTTTCGCTTATTATTTTCTTTGCGTTTATTCGATCTTACGCAAACCTTCTACTCGCCGAAAAAAAAAAATCTGTAAAAAACAATCCTTAAAATATTCGAGAACTAGTTATTAACCAAGTTATTAACCAGTACTTTAAAAAAAAAAAAATAAGGCACTGAAACGACGAAAAAAAAAAGGAAATTGTTCGGTAAAAAGAAAATTTTTCTGTACAAAAATTCAGATTTTGTCAAAGAAATTGCCACCAAATACTTCAAATACTCCAAAATGTTCAATATATCTACCACGTTCTACAGTTGAGTGTATAAAACAAATTTTCAAATAAAGGCGACACTCCTCGGTTTTAATTTTTTTTTTTTTTTTTTTTTTTTTTTTATTTTTTTTTTTTCTTATTTTTCTTATTTTTTTTTTTTTTGTCACCAAATTGTTAAAATTGTGTGAAATCAATCTCTCGGATGTCTTCCATCTTCACAATTACATCTGCGTGAAGTACACCATGAATTACTTTTCTCACAGGATCTTCGGGCATATATTCTAATTCACCATCAGAACTTTGTAAAACAAATTGTTTGCCTGGTGGAGGTGGTCTCTTAATCGCAAACGACAAAAGTGAAGAGAATGTAGTCTTATCAGTAATAGCAACATTTTGTTTATACACTCTATTCGGTGATCGGATAGTAACGGATTTGAGTTGTAAGAACGTAGGTGATGGGGTTGAACTCTCTGTAAAAGGTAAACATTGATTTGCAAGAACATTATTAAATTTTTCAAGGAAAGAAAAGGGAATATACGTAAATACATACGCGTACCTGGACCTGAATTGAAATCAAGACCTGGAATTTGTGGTAATCGTGGAGGGCTCTTCCGAGGAGTAAGAGGAGCCAAAGGTACAGCTTTTGATGATGTTGCATTGGTATCTGATACCGGCAAAGGTTGCATCGTAGTCACTATTTAAAAATAAAAAACCAATAAATAAAATCGAAAATGCTTTCATTTATTTTTAATTAAAGTGTAATATAAAGCATTAATCACGCTACCAGGCGTTACACTACGCTGTTTAGTATAAACAACTAATTGAACTCCTGCTTCCCGTTGATAATCATCCCAAAAAAATTTTAGGGCCCTATCATCATTCAAAGCATAATGTAGTTGTTCTTTATCTAAAGGATTTTGATAGTACACGACGGTTAAGTCTACCTTTCCCCATTTTTTTGGAAGTTTTGCATTTGAAATATTTATGTAAAGTTGTTGAAGGGCATTGCTAGGTTCAATATTTGGATCTATGTTTGTAACAGGAATTTTAATTTCACGTTCAAGTTTGATATGGGGTGACTGCGAAACGTCGAAGCAAACAAGTGTAACTGATGACGAAGAAGCTATCTCTAGTAAATTGAATCGCGAATCACAAAATGAATCACAAAAATGGTTAAAACAAATCAAGATCAAAAATTTTTGAGAAATATAGATTAAAATCTTAAATTATAAAATACGATACCATTAACGTCTTCGTGACTTAGTTCATCACTTTCTTCGTCACCAGGTGTTAAAGTGCTTTTACGTGTACTGTTATATTTTTCTTCAATTCGTACCAAATCCTCTAAAACTTCACGCATCATAGGTTCAAATTCTTGAGAGTCCCAACCATGTCCAAGAGCCATGTTGTAACTTTCAATATGTTGAAAGTATTGGTCAAGAGAATTTGCCTTTATGGTTCCTTGCTTTTTCTTGGCATCAATATATTCTTGTAAATATTGTTTTGTTACAGGGAAGAATAACTCCACTGTAGGGTGAACACTTTTGAGTACGTTGACATAGTTTTTGACACCGCAACGTGAAGCTCGAGTGGTAAGACTTACGGACCTTTGGCGACGACGTGGTTTTGAAATATGAAGGTGTTTACGAGTGGCCGGCATATTCTGTTTTTTTTTTTATTTTTTTATTTTTATTTTATTTTATTATTTTTTTTTTTTTAGGTCCTTTTTTACAACTTTGTGTACAATAGAGTGCTGTCTTGGATATTTGTTGTTTGCGGGGTATTTGTTTAGGCAAAAGTTAAGTTAGGCGTAAAGTTATAGTAACAACCACTCTAGTTTTTTTATGTTAAAGAACAACTTTGAATGACGGAAAGGTTGGTTAAAGACATGAAAAGTTTTCAAGAGGGGTGAAATCTCCTCCCTTGGGAAAAACGCCACCCCGCCACGGATAACAATTGAACAATAGGATAACAGAGACATTATCTGTTTAATGTTAATATTTTGATTCAAAATAAATTAATAGAGTAACGTCATTCAACTGATGACGAAACAAACTTTAAAATCAAGAAAATCCATGATGATCTGTTCACAGCAGTTGGTTGTTACTTTAACGTGTATACTGTGAAACTGTTTATGTGACAAAGGAAATATTCAAATAAAGGTTAGAATGATTAAAGTCTCACGCACTCTCTATGAAGCCCATTCTGTTTCAATAGATTATTTATTTTCGTATGACCAATAGGTTAAAAAAGATACGATATACAAGCCATACTAATCTATTTATAAATTTAAATATTAAATATTTTATTTAATATTGTATTTAATATTGTATTTATTTTTTTTTTTCTCCTCTCATCACGGAAGGAAATGGCAATTCCGATTCCTTGCGTGCATTATAAATAATGTGAATCATTCATCTGAACGAGAGGTGTATGTACAGTACAAAAGTGGCACAAAACTTTTGAATAATCACAGGGTTTTTTTTTTCGTGCGCGAATCCTTAATATTGTTCTCTATCAAAAAAATTCTGAAATAGATAAAAATGCAACCGAGTTAAGTGTAAGAATGTCAACGAAAGCTAAAGGTGCATTCCCGCGGGAAAGGTAGACGCATTTAATATTTACGTGAATTCTTGTTTGTACACATATCTGCATAATGTTGACCACTAAGAAAACTAGTATTTTTTTTTTTTTCACGTTGAGTACATATAGTATCAAAGAGTGATTTCATTGAACAATGTCAATAGCAGACAACAATACCGAACCATTGTGTTTATTTATGGATGATAACATCTGTACTTCTTTATTGCGTTGCGCCCTTGTTTAAATAATAACTTTTGGTCACTGATCAACGATTGAACATAAAATTGTTCCAAAAATTTTTTGCCACAATCGTCTAAATGTCGAAACATAACAGGGAATATAAAGATTAAAAAAAGAATTTATGGTTCGGGAAACACGACAATTGTTTTATCAAAACATGGTGGCACGGCGTCCACGAGTGGTGATCTTACCGTTCTATCTTAATTGCGCTCACACAATTTTGCTTCTTTCTTTCATGTAGTATCACATATACATAATGTCATATGGTGTTGTGGAGATGTGTCTTATTTTCAACAAAGGATCAATGTAAACGAGTCAAATGTTATACCTGATGTTGGGAACGCCTATTACTAATTAGGACTAGGGGGATTTCTAAAGGAATAAACATCACGCACCCCCCACGCGCAAAAATCACAATGTGAATAAAAAAGATTATTTAATATAGTCACATGATATTCAAAAATTAGAAAAAATATATCCTATTTGTACCAAGAAATTATGCCCATAAAAGGTTTAGTCATGCTTCTTTACCAGATTAATTATGTGATTATCAAAAGCCTTTTTGCTAAATTCATTGAGGAAAATAGGAAAAAATTGAAAGCAACACGAGGATTACGATTCTGTGGCTTGATTTTTCATGAACCGGTAATTGCTCACGTGATATATCACTTCGCTTCTTCCATTGTAACGGAATCACGAGATCGTAACCATCGATTACAATACTCCTTAAGCATTTTTAAGGTTTTTTAACGTTATTGAATTTAAAATTTGACTTTACTATGGTATACACGAGCAATTTATGGATTTTTTTTTGTTATGTATCAGCGTTTATTTTATATCCACTAATTATAGATTAGATTTGAATCAGATTATTTGATTACTATGCTTTAAATGTATAAATCTGAATTAAATCTGATTATTTTAATACAATATCAATCTTATTTGATTGAAAATAAATATTTTAATTAGAAACTTTGAATTTTATAAAAAAAATTATTAATTTATAATCGTTTAATTATTAAAAAGCAGGTATCATTTTTCATTAAATATATACAATAATAAAAATCAACTACAGATTTTAAATTATTATAAATTAAGTTATAAATCAATTATTGAAATTATTATATATACGTACGTATGTATTATAATATACTTATATATATGAACAATAATACGAATGTTACTATAAATATTACATATATTTAAATATCACAATTATCGACTCAAAACTATTGTTTAAAAATAGCCAAAAATAAAATTATTAATAGATCACATTTTTTTATTTGATACATACATAGTTATAATACTAACTAATTTAATTTATTCAAAGATTTTTAGTCACACTATAGCTTTTATATCAATTTAAATTATATAATATTTACTATTTAATAATATACATATTATATATATACGTATAAAGTTAATACTGTATACAATATTATATAGAATTATACTATTAAAAAAATTTGGTTCAAAGATTTTAAATATTTTAAATAAAAAAACTAATTTGTATATTTTTATATATTTTACTTTTAATTTTTTGATTTTATATTTTAATAATAATTTTTGTTATTAATTAATTTTTTTATATTACAATTATATTTACAAATTAAATAATCTTTTATACTAATTTAAAACTTTTTTATTTTTAAAATATATTTAATCTAATATAGCTATTTTACTATAGTTAAAATTTATTTTATAACTATTATATTTTTAGTTTATTTTTAAATATTTTTTACATAATACAAAGCTAATATTAAAAAAATATTATTTTTTATAGAGTTAATTTTTATAGTTTATTTTTTTAATTTAATAAGTTGAATTTAGGCTTTTGTATTAATTTTAAACATTTTGTAAAATAGATTAAAATTTTAAAAAACTATATATTAAATACAATATAAATACTTAAAAAATTTTTTAAATTATACATAGCAGATAGTATATATAATAATTTATTAAATTACAAATTTGTATAGAACAGAATAATATAAAGCATCTATTATTTATTAATAAAAGCTTTAAATAATTATCCTTTAAATAGTTTTGCAGACAAATTTGCTGCAATTTTAAAAAATATTTAAATTTTTTTAAATAAACTAAAAATTTATTAATAATATAATATAATAATTTATATATATATTCAAAAATCAAAATCACAACTCTTTCCAACGATCCCTCGTACCAAATTTTCCAAGAACTCCGACCTACGAAAACTCTATAGTTAATATAACTATACGCAACAAAACTTCACCAAAGCTGCTGTCGGGTACAAAGTCCACTCACTAGATGTTCTGCTCCTGAAATAGAGATGAAAAAGATATGCAGACTTTTAAGCGAGGCACCTTGGCGGGCTTTGGTACTATCGAGCAAAGACGTAGTAGAGAAACCCTGAAGCTTTGTCAAGTCCTATGGATATGAAAATAAAAGTAGAGGCTTGGTTAGATATATTATTCTATATAGCGTAACTCTGTCAAAGTTCTTTAAGTTTGGTACTCCTGCCCTACGCCCCTTTGGTCTTTTCGAAATTTCAAAAAAGTGGGCATTTTGGTTTACCCCTCCAAAAGATCAGCATTGTTTATTCCTTCCAAATCGGGAATGCGCCTACCAAATCAGAATGAAGTTACGAGTGAAATCGGGTCCTTCAAGATAAACAGTGAACGCCACGTGAGGTTTTTTGGAGTAGACATTGAAATGAAATTTCTTTCTAGAACGTTCTATTAGGCGTAGTTTCTTTTCTTTTTTCTTTTTTAATCTGTATATATAATACTTAAAGGAGGTGTTTCCTTGCGTAGTATTATATAATTTTTTTCGTCGGGCACAGGCGTAAATAGTGCTGTTATAGCCGCTTACTTTGTGCCTTCTTCTTCTTTCTTTTCATTTTACTTTATATTACTTTGGCTTTTCGTTTAGGTTGTGTAGATTTCCCCCATTTTATTTTTCCTTTTATTTTCTTTATACCTTTTGTTTTCTGGTAGAATCCTTCTACTCGAGAAGTTAGGAGAAGAGGGTTAGAAAGTAGGTGGTTATGACAGGCGGCAAACTTCTATCGGTGATTCGGATACTCTAAATTTATTGAGAAGAAGGGTTCCGATGAGAGAAACGTTTGTATAGCAGATCACATTTAAGAATCTTTAAGACACCTAGGTAGGTCGCACTTTAGTATTTGTACTTCAAAGTAGGTAATCATATTGTACCGGCGTTATATAATTGATAAAATAAAAGTTGCAGCATGACTGCCGAAGTTCAAAAAAAAAAAATTTATATATATATTATTTAAGTATATTTTAGTAATTTTATTTAAAAAATTTTTTAAATTTATCAAAAAATTTTGAATATTAAAAAAAACAAATTTGGTGCAAATTGTCAAATTTAACTTTTACAAAATTTATAATAACTTGCGATCTAGCAATTGAAAGTTAACGATTTTGAAACCATTCAAATCGTCTTATCAAGACAAATCGAATGGCACCAATCATTAAATTCTGATTACTAGATCACAAATTATAATTATTAATTCAAATTTTATAAAAACTTGCCAATCTCATGATATATTGTTCAGAATTTGATGATTTTGGTACCATTCGATTCGACTTGATGAGACAGTTCGAATGGTACCAAAATCATTAGATTTTGATCACTAGATTCCAAAATATTTGCAAAAAACAATTTGTGATACAGTTTTATAAAAAAATTCAGCTAAATTTTTATGTTAAACGGCACCACAAATCATTTTTTGTAAATATCTCAGGATCTAGTGATCAGAATTTAACAATTTTGGTATCATTCGAACTCATTAAATTCTAATCAATATATCATGAGATAGTTAAGCTTTTATAAAATTTGAATTAATAGCTATACCTTGCTATATTTTGATCAGAATTTAAAAACTTGATACTATTTGATTCACCTTGATCAGACAATTTGAATGGTATCAAAATCATTAAATTTCAATTACTAGATAACAAGCTATTATAAATCTAAAATATATTAAAAAAATTTAAATTATAGACCTAGGCAATTTTGCTAATTTATTTTTCTAATTTATACTATTAAAATTTTAATGTCTGTCCATCTGTGCGTTTTAAATGATTTGATTGGTAAGATCAGATATAAACAATTATAAATAATAACGTGTTTGTATGTACTATATCAGATAAATAATTATAAACAATAACACATTGGATTTTATCGTGCTTTTCAAATTACCATCATCATATAGAAATCTCTTTGTATAATATATTATCTGACTATAAAAATAAGACTTTGTACAAGTTGTACACACTTTTTTCGTCGTTTTAACAGTATAACCTACATACAAAATATATTTTATTGTGCTTTTCAAATTACTGCCATCATGCAAAAACCTCTTTGTATGTTATATTATATATACTTTTTTTATAATTTTAATAGTCTAACCTGCATACAAAATATTTTTTATATCAATTCATATTTGCACTTTTATTATTACTTTAGCAGAATAAACATATATATGAAATATTTTTTATATCAATTAGTGTATATCTAAATATGGAATATGTCAATAACATAACAAAAAATTAGTGAATTTAAAGTATTTGTCTTTTGTTGTTCTTTTGTTTTTTAATTTATTTAATATATTTATTATTAAATTTTTTTTACATAGTGTTAGGAAATTAAATTAATAAATATGTAATCAAAAAACCATTTAATATCGTTTATTGTTAATATATATAATCGAAGCCCCATTTAACTTCGCTTATTAATAAATATGTTCAAAAAATTATTTCCTTTCATAGTACAAAATTTTTTAATATTTTATATTCAAATATACAAGTTAAATTTCAAATATTGTAAACATTTAAAGGTAGAGGGTATCACATGAGGTTACTTGATTTGTTATTATGAAATTTTTTGAGTAGTACAAGATTTACTTGTATAGTACAATATAAATAATATATAGACACAAATGATATGCTATTATAAAATGATCTACCATATGATTACTATGAAAAGTAATTTGTGTACCTTCTACCCTTAAATTTTTATGAAATATATCTAACAATAATCCATTATAATTAGGGATGTTATAGTCTGTCTTGGTTTGGACTATACATGGTATTTCAGGTTCTAAAACCCGAAATTAAAATTTGAAGACGAAATTGTTTTCACCTATTTTACTTGAAAAACGAAATTATTTGATACTTTTTTTAAATAGACGAAATTATAAGAAACATATCTATATAAATTTTATTTGCTCTTCCTTATAAAAAATTTTAATTTTCTCTAATGAAGACGAAATAGGCCTTTTCAAAAATCAATTTCGGTGGCATCACTAGTTTGAACTTGGTTCAAATGACCGGCCCAGGCAGCAGACCAAACCAAGGTTCATAAATTGGTTCAATAAACTAGTTTGGTTTGGAACAGATCCAGACTGGACCACTTTCAACAAAAGTGCATATAATTTAAGCAATTAATATTACTAAACCTGTATTCACTACTATAGTACTAAAATCTTTGGCAAATTTATTTTGTAAAAAAAAAACCTTAAAATGCATACACACTTTATGTGTTTATAATAGCACAATATCATTTTATTGATTATTTCTAACATACTTTATTTTACAGTATTATATAAAAACAATCTGTTTTTTGTGCTCGCAATATTATTCAAACTTATATTTGCTATAATTGTTTATAACAATAATGCAAAATGAAATTTCTTTTACAATCGTAATAGATATTAGTATAATTGGTATTTCTAATAAAGCTTACTACAAATTAAAATCACTTTTATACACTAAATTAAAGCTCTAATTCAAATTTTTATCTCATGCACTTTTTTTTTTTGTTTTGTATTGCCTATACTAATAAGTAAAATATAAAGTGCGAATATAAGGACATGCCAGTTTACTAGTAAAAATTTTATATTAAATATAAGTTATTTTTTATATAAATTTTAATTTTGTACTAAGAATTATAAATTTAAAACTAATATTTATAGTTTACTATATACTAGCAAAATTTTTTTAACTAATAAATTTTTTTAAAAAATTACCTATTTTAAGCTAATAAATAAACCAAAAAATTTTCAATATAATATAAAATTAAAGGTAGAGTACAATATCAATCATTTTCGTCCTCCGGGTCGATAGCATAGCGGTTATGCTCCGAGGATGCAAATCAAAAGATTGCCGGTTCAATTCCTCCCAAAGGCAAAATACAAGAGCCAGCCGGTTAGCTGTATGACGTACCTAAATGGGCAGCCGTTATTTCAAGACTTTGTGGCTGTAAAGCGAATTGAGTTAGAATCCCGATTTGGAAGTAACCGAAGTCACAAGATGTAGTAGGAAGATCTTTGCCTGCGAACTTGGGAGCGCCTAGCATTGGTTAGAATTTGGGGATCGATGTTCCCTCGAACTATAAAAATCCGGCACCCAGGCGCCGGTGCAGAACATCGCCTGCAGGGACCTTCGAGGCACCCAGGGGTTGTCAGATCATAATTATAACCTCTCCGGAGGATCTCCCGATAAAGGTTATAGCTTGGTATGGCAAGTTGAAGTGGGGTTGAGGTTCATGGCGGGAACTCGATAGTTGGGGACTAGATACGAACCATAAGCTGGGATATTGAGTCTGGCGAGATGTTCGAAGAAGAAAAAAAAAATATCAATCATTTTCATATATGATCGTCATACAAAAAAATTTTTATATAGGGGCAAAAATACACCACTGATAAGGATTTTTGAGAACATAACCAATTTTAGCCAAAATTTTGTG
>QKWP01001699.1:100331-114829 GCA_003550325.1 Gigaspora rosea | reverse complement strand
AAGTGATTAGATTGCTGAGATTGAGTTAGTTTGAGGCATTGTTTGTGATAAATTTGATCTGCATAAAAAATAGTATCCTGATGAAGGTAGTGTTTGTTATCTTGTTTTTTTTAACAAATCTTGAAGATTATATTTGTAGTATTTATGAGTATGGATATCAGAGGAAGAAGAAGAAGAAGTATCAGCAGTAGGAGAAGGAGGGATAAATTCAGTAATTTCAAGAGTTCAGCTAAGAAGCTTTTTTGTTTGAGAATTGGAAGTAACAGGTACAAGATCAGGATTTAGAGTATAGATAGTATTTTCTGTAGAAATAAATTTGGTATGAAATTTGTTACAGAAACATCTAATAGTAGCAGTTATAGTAGGGGCTTGAAAGAAGTGAGTTGCAATTTGATTGGATATTAATTTTTTAGTAAAACATGCAGTTGGTTTGGTATTGGATGGAGTTGGTCTAGTTGTATTTTGGACTACTTTCATGAATGAATACTCCAAAACGATTGGGGCATTGCATAAAAAAGATATCAAGATCAATTGTATCAGGTTCTTTATCAATAGTAGTGGCATATTGAATAATGATAAGATTAATGAGAGCTTCTCGGATTGGTAACTTTTGGTTTGTGTAACATTGCACAATTGGTGTAACTATATTGTAGCTGTAGCTAGTGTGGCTTGTGGCTAGTATGGCTTTTGGTTTTGTGGCTTGTAACACAAAAGGTAGTATGTGTAACTATGATATAAATAGTAGTAAATTTACACAAAATAAAGAAAGTACAAATTTGTAATTGTTTGTTTTGTATAAAATTAATTAATTCAAATATAGGTAATTGTACAAATTAAAAATTTGTAAAGGAACCACTAAAATTTGATAATTAAAAACGTGAGTAGACCTTAGGATTTTTTGGGGTTAAGGCAAAAAGAACAAATTTAAAAAAATTTAAAAAAATAAAGGAGTTTGTAGTATTTTATTTGTAAAATACTCAGTTTTTGTCCGTTTTGGATATATTATATGTTGAAATGAAGCCAGCAAAGAGCTGAACAACTTTGTCTTAAGGAGCAAGACAAGTTTCCTTGGTCCAAATTACAAAATTGAATAGAATATTTATTTATTTAAAATTTAATATATTTTAACAAGAACAAGTTAAAATATTATAAAATTTGATAGCTATATGTAATTTTGTATTTTGAACAAGTTTATTTAATTGGCAAAAGCCTGTTTATATAATAAATTTTAAAGAAAATTAAGCTTTTGTTTAGGAAATTTTGGTACAAGTGATCGTCAGGAAGAGTTAATGATTTGCATCATTCCGATTTTGCCAACAATAATTCTGATGTATCTCAATGTATACTGACCCGAAATTTTAGGAACCCCCTATAAGAGTTGAGAAATAGGTTCGAAAAAGTTAATTTAAATACCTAGGTGCATATAATGGTCTGCCCATCAACTTAACAAAATTTGCTTTAAATGGCAACCACGTGTCTTCCAAATATTTAATAACTATTTGCTTTTCGTTGTATTTTTCTACTAATTTTTCCTAGCCATTTTCAAAATCAGGAGTTTTTTTAGATTTAATAAGGTTGGTCCAGCTTTCCATGAATTGACCATTTGTCATAGTTTGGAAATGAGGTCGACAATTAACCAGTACATTTTTGTTGATATGCCAAATACATAGAAGATTGTGTGACTTAGGAAATACCATTTGTACAGCATTCATTAAAGCTAATTTACGGTCAGTTATGATAACTCGAGGTATTGGAATGTTATCTAAAATGTGAGCAATACAAGTGAGAGCCCACCTGTAATCCTCTTCCTGCTCCGATTTTAAGAATGCAAAGCAAAAAAAGAATGTCATATTAAAACTTGTCATGTCAACGAAATGAAGCAATAGCAATTTAAATTTATTGGTTTTGTATGTACAATCTATTAGGAGAACTGAATTATATGTTTGGTAAGTATAATTGATTTTGAATGTACAAAAAAAAGATGTGTTAAATTTTCGTCTTGATTATATTGATAATAATGTTCAAAATTTTCTTCTATAAGCTCATCAAGAAAGCTCATCATGGATTGGTGTACGATCTTGAAAATTGTTATATCAAATCTTATTTCGAGCATTATAAATAGTTTTCGAGATTACTAAACTATTTGGATTGCTTTGCCAGAGCATAGAAAGTATCTCTCAAGGATAGACACCTGTTATAGATATTTCTTTAACTTTTTGTTGATCTTCTTCATTAAGTCGATGACTGGATGGATGATCTGAAATATCTTCCGATGCCTCATAATTGTGTTCTTTATTATTTATTTTTAAATACTATTGGCCATCTTCCATCTTCTTTCCATATAGCTCAAATCGACAGTCTATCAATCATGTACTCGTAGCTCTCTGCCGGGTTTCATCTTAAGGTTCAATCTATTTTTGTAGTTGCCATCTCTATCGCATTGTAAGTAAACAAACTTGTCTCGCTCAGATCTTTTAATGCTTAATGCGTACCTATGACTGAAGGCATGAGTTCAAGTATAATTGATGAGAGCATCACGGTTTGGGAAGTATCCTTCTGTAAGTGGTGACAAGAACATGGTCTTATATTTTCAGGAATGAGATAAGGGTGCTGACATTTATTAGGTAATATTTTAGAGGGTGGGGTCAAGAAAATCTTACCTTAGTTAAATTTGATTGGCTAAAATTCTATTTATAGATCTTACCTGAGGGTGGGGAGTAAGCCCCTATAGTAAATAAATATTAGGTAATAAATGTCAGCGCCCTAAGTAATACTAAAGGTATTTTGAGGTTTTTTTAAATTAACTTAAAATTGATTCTACTGTCAATTTTTAGATAGTGCTTTTATATTTTTGAATTCAATCTATAGGGAGGCCTGATTGGTCTAATAGATATCTATTTAAAAACCATACTATACTTATTATATATGAATGCTGCCAAAAGAAAAGGGCACCTTCATTTTTAATCAATTATTGAATCAATAATTGATTAAAAAACAAAGATACTCCTTTCCCTTAGCAGCACTTATATAATAAGAGAATAGTATGGTTTATAATTTAACAAACCATACCATATTGACTAGATATTATAATAGCTATTATAATACATTATTTTATCGAATCAGTATGGTATAATTTTTTTGTTGGAAAATGTACCATACTGATCTGATATTAATTTGTCTGTCTATACCAATATTTCAACTTGTTATATTATTTTAATAAAGACATATGTCATTGCAAAAAACATATTTATTTGTATGATAATGGACACATCAGCTAAACAATAAATAGCAACATTAACGGATATTTTCAATCATATAATTCACCTTTTTTGATTAAACTTACTATCATAGGAAGCGTATGCATTACATTATTATGAACATCTTAACACATGATATTGGTAATTTAGCATTGATGCATATATGGGGATAAACTAGAAAAACCCATTTTCGACACTTTTTTATCAATTTGGAGATTTTTGATTCAAAAAAAATGCCAGTTTCTATTTATATATATTTCACTTTTCACACTACATTGATATAATAATTTATTGAGATATTTTAATGAAGATAGAATAATCTTTAAACGTATGTGTTCTAAAAATAGATTAACAGCAGCTCAATTAAATTAGATTGGTCAAAATAATGTTTTATAATTATATAATATTGTATTGATATCTAAAAATAAACAACAAAAATGAAAATCCTTTGAAGACGGGGTTTTCTAGTCCATTGCCCATATATATATCGCATAATTATAAGCGCCTAAACATATCTTATATCATATGAATATATCTAGAAAAACCATTTTCAGCACATTTTTTATCAATTTCAAGATTTTTGATTCAAAACAAAGTGCCAGTTTCTTTTTATATATACAGTTGTCTCTCTAATCCAAACTTCTCTAAACCGAACACTATTAAACTCTCTTTAAACTGAACAAAATCTTCTAGAACATTTGTAAATTTTATTATAAAGTTTGGATAAGCCATATATAACTTTTTGAAAACTAAACTTTTCCAAATTTTTACATAGTAAAAAAAAGCAGTCCCGGCAGTTCGGATTAGAGAGAGTTAACTGTATTTCACTTTTCACTCTACATTGATATGATAATTTATCGAGATATTTTAACTTAAATATTGAAAATTCACACTGATGCATATATACCATATGTATCACATAATCATAAATGCTTGGTTAGTAGGGTTTCTCAAATTCAAATCAAATCAAATATTGGATCAATTTGAATTTGATCAAATCAAATTAACTCTGATTTGAATTTGATTTGATTCAAATATTTGAATTTGAATTTGATTTGAATTTGAATTTTTAATAGTAATTTTCAAATCAAATCAAATATTTGTCAAATCAAATCAAATTTGGCCATATTTGAATTTGATTAAATCAAATATAGTCAAATTTGAATTTGAATTTGATCAAATATTTGATTTAAATATTTGAAGATCAAATCAAATTGCTGGTTAGTTATCTTTTATACTATCATTCATATATAGTATAATCAAGGCCTTTTGGAATAAAATCAGGCGCAGGTAATGATTTATTTAATAAAACAAGAACACTTGAATTATGTAGTATTAGTAACATAATTTACTTTAATTTCTGGAAGAGCCCGTATGAAATGTAGATATATAAAGAAATAAAAATGATACATCAACTTGGGACTTACTATATATTCTAATATCTATAAACCAAAAAAAAACCTTTAAAAAACTAATTAAAAGAACTAATAATCACAACATCTAGTTCTAATCTGAAATATTATTATACATTGCCAAAACAAACGACACTTTTGACCAAAAGCCTTTTTTGTTAATTTTGGGATAGCGACAAACATGCCAATTTAGAAACCTTTATTATGTATAGTTTAATAAATAACAATATATTAGTCTTTAAAGTACTGTTACACTCTTAAAAAGCATACTTTAAATATGTTATGTACCTGGGCAATTGTTTACACTAACCAAATGGACAACCTTCAATTTTTGTTAAAATTAGGGCCTGGTATACTATATTAAATGGAAATATATAGCTTACCGGTACATTTCTATAATGTTTATCATGTAATACATGATCAATTATTTTGATCGGTAATATTTGGAAATGCAATGTAGATCATGGTGGAAATAGCAATTCCCAATTTTTATAGTCTAGTATAGACTTAATAACACCTTCATAGGCTAGTTTTTTTGTTTTTTTCGTAGTTTTTTTTTTTATTTTGTTTTTTCTTGGATATAAAATTTTGGTTTTTGGTTTTTTTTTTGTTGTCATTAGATATATTTGGTTTGTTTTTTTTTTTTAATCTTCCTCTGTTTATATTCTTTTTTATAAGAAGCTCAGAGAAGAAGTTTTTAAAGGAGTAAATTATGAAGCATAGTTAGTTTTAACTATAGCTAATAAAATTCTTATGATTTACTGTAGATTCCCAAAAATAAGCAATCTTTTTTTGGACAATTTTAAGCAAAAAAAAATGGTGATAGCTTATTTCGGGTTATACAGGTTTTTAAGAATTTATGCCTAATAGCAAAAGTTGCTTATTATTGAGTATTATCTTTTCAAAAAAATTCTCATGAATTTAACTTGCGTAAACAGGTTTTGCATGTACGTACCAGTATGTGTATTATTAAACATAGTATTTATGCAATATTTGGTGCTATGTTTAATAATGTACATGCTACGTTACTATATTATTAATTTTTTTAGTATTTTTTTTAATGGCTTTTTTAAATTTTTTATTTATTTTTTATTTATTTTTTTTTTTAAATTTTTTTATTTAATTTTTTTTTAAATTTTTTTTCTAAGATTTTTTTTTATCATTTTCATGAGTTTTTTTTTAATTTTTTTTTTAATTTTTTTTAATTTTTTTTTAATCTTTTTTTATTTTTAGTTCGATATTTATTATATTTAAATTTTTTTAATGATTTTTTATTTTTTTTTATAATGATGGTTTATTTATTTTTTTTTTAATAACGTTTTATTTATTTTTTTATTTTTTTTTTATATTTTTATTTTTTTTTTTTTAATAATATTTTATGGTAATTATAAAATGCACCTATGGTGTTGAACACTATAGGACTACTATAGGTAAATTAGATTTGCAAATTCATATAACAAAAACAAAAAAATAAACTTTTATAAAACAAAAAATAAATTTTTATTACCTTAGGGTTAGAGTGAGACCTGGGATGGGGCAGAGGGCATAGTTTATACCAAAATTTAGCAAGGAATTTTTTTTATTAGAGCCCCAAAGGCTAAGTTATAAATGTTTTTTTTAAAAAATAACCAAAAAAAACAAAATTTTATATTACACTGATCTAAAAGTTTGAATGGCTATTCTAATAGTTTTGTGTAATATGGTGTTCAATACCATTAGTAAACCTGACATTTTATTTATTTTTTTATTTATTTTTTTTTTATATTTTTAATTTTTTTTTTAATAACGTTTGATTTATTTTTTTATTTTTTTTTTTATATTTTAATTTATTTTTTTTAATAACATTTTATTTATTTTTATTTATTTTTTTTATAATTTTTTAATATTCTTTTTAAATTTTTTATGTTTTTTATTTTTTTTTTTTATACTTTAAACTTTTTTTATTTTTTTGCTTTTTTTTAACTTAATGTTTTTTTTAATTATTAAATATTTTTTTAATTTATTGTTTATTATATTTATTTATTTTTAATTTTTTCAGTTTAATATTTGGTTTTTTTTATTTATTTTGCTTATATATTTTTAATTTATTTATTAATTTATTATTTTATTTATTTATTTAGATATTTTTTATGGGGGTAAATCTTTTATGGGTAGAAGGGTAGCAGATGGATCTTTTACAGGTAGAAGATAGGACAGATGCATATATATACGTAATGATGAGAATAAAAAATAAAGTTCCAGTTATTCCCAACTATGGAAATAACCAGAAATTTACTTCTTATTCCTACTATTGCATATAATTATAGCAATGACAAAAGGGGTGGCTTATTATCTAAACAAAAAAATTTATTATTGTTTCGGTTCGAAAAAAGAGAGGGCTTATTTTTAGATGAAACAAGTTTTTAGGTTTTTTGTTCAAAAATGGAGAGTAGCTTATTTTTGGAGTAGCTAATTTTCAGAAATATACGGTATACATAAGTTATTGTAGCAGATCGCATCTAAGGGGAGTAACAAAAATCAGGTGATTTTTTAGGGGGGGAGGGGGGTAAAAAAAGTTGAAATTATATATAAAAACCTGACTATTTATATATTAAGAAAGAGGGAGGGGGGTAGGCCTCTGATAAAAAATAATCAGGTGATTAATGACACTGCCCTAAGCACAAATCACAAATTTTGTAGCCAGATGAGGTCAAATTCTGTTGATCATTATGTTAAGGGGCATTTATAAATAATATTATACAAGAGAAGGATCAGACGAAATATAATGATTTTCCAATAAATAGGAGAATCAAAAAATAAATATTTTTTTTTGAAAAAAATTGTCTAAAATTTAATCTAGTGGTCCAAATTGAATAATTTAGATACTAAGGTAGATAGGGTAATTTGGCGAAGTTAATAATGCTATCAATTAAACTTTTTATTGACCTGTGTAAAATTTTACATATTTGAGGTCACGAGACTATGCCATATTTAGAATAGTTCTATAAAAAAAAAAAGGATATAATAAATGAAAATCGTTAAAGATCGCTGCTGTGCATGTAGTTCTAAAAAATGCAATTTTAAGATCAAAGGGGTAATTTGGCGAATTTCGATTATCAAAATTAAAAAATTTTTTTTACTTCTCTTTATTTTTTTTAATGACTTTTCTGCTTTCCAAGAGTCTTTTGGGCTTTTTTTCATTTTTTTGTGCCAAACGAAATTCTCATTCAGCTTTCTTTTGGGCTGCTATCACCTTTTTTTGGGCTGCTATCACCTTTTTTTGTCTTGCTTCGTTGGCTTTACGTTCTACTTCCCTGTTCACTTCTTCTAATTGGCGCCAACTTTCTTCACTAGTGAGGAGCCGGGAAAATGGAAGTGTCTTTCTTTTTTTCCTAGTAGAAGGTACATCAGACTTGGTCTGGTCTTCTGTAGTTGACTGTGAACTTTCTGTTGAAATGCGAGGAACCGGGTACTTAAGAACTGAACGTAGAGAGGATGTTCCAGGATTTTTGTAAGTATTTAGTTCTTCATTTACTACTGAAATTTGTGACTTTAATAAAGCATTTTCATTCTTAAGTTTTATATTTTCTTCTATTAGTTTGTCAACATTCGAATGAGTAGAATAAAAATGCTTCGAATTAGTAGACTTTTGAGCCGACAAAGATGGTGTGGCTTGTTGAATAGAAGATTGACTAGACAAAGATGAGATATTGAATTGTTCAGTTACTAATGATGGGTCTAAACGGTCAGGACTAATAGCTTTTGGGTCATACGGCCAAATTCCTGTCGCTTTATAGACATTACAAATGGCTTGTGGGGTATAAGTTTCAAGAAAAGCGAAACCAAAGACTCTTGCGAAGGTTCATTTGCCTACTATCATGCCATCATTTTCATTACTGTATTTTTCACATGCCTTACTATATTCTTTTTTTAGTTTCTCGAAAGGAATTTCCGACGGTTGCAAAACATGGGTTGTATATGGCGGAAGTGCATAAAGAAGGATCCCGTTGTTACGACAAAAGTCAACAATTGTATAACTGATGTGACTACTATGATCATCTAACATTAGTAATACTGGTTGGATAGGAGGGATCGATTGAATAAAATAATCAAGGTACATTTGAAATAGGTCTTTACGCATGTACCCTGTGCTTGTAAAGCCCATTACGGTTCCTGGTGGTGCTCTGTCGAGTAAACCAGGAATCATACGAACACCTTTATAAATTATTAAAGGCGGAATATAAGATCCAGCCGCTGAAATTGTGGGCACAACTGAAATATGGTCATGAGAATTTCCATATGCAATTTTGTAAACTTGACGTGCACCTTTTTTCGCTATAACCTTTTCTAATTTAGGCACAATGACGAACCCAGTCTCATCCATATTCCATATTTGCGCCACGGCAAGTGAATTTTCATCGATAATTTGTTTAAGTTTTTTTGAAATGGTCATCAACAATAGTTTTATTTGCTTTTTGTGCTCTTGCCTCTGATAAGTTTTGAGGAACACGAAAGAACAACTCGGGGTGGTCCCTCATAAAACGTTCCCACCAGTCTTGACCTGGCCCTTCTTCACCAAACGGGTGTGATCATTTATTTAACTTCATCATTTCCATTACGCAGTGGTTAACCCCGTTTTGTTAAACCAAACCCAAGCTTCTGCATGTTAATGCAGTAGCCGACAAGTTGATTTTCTTTATGACTGCTAAGAACGTTAGGTGCACCCGGACGTTTAGAGGGACCACCATTACTAACTGCACGCCGAAGTGTAGTTTCCGAAAGGCCGAAGTCTTTCGCCAAGCTATTAATACTTGGAGGTTTGGACCCGAGAGAGCAATCGTTTAACTTTTTAAGTGCAGTACTGATTGCATCACCTCTTTTAGCAAAAGAAATTTTCATGTTAAATAAATTTTTATTAAAAATTAGCAAAACAAAAAAAGTTACAAAATTAAATATAAAAGATAAAATAACGTGACATGTGAAAATTTGCCAGTAAATATCGTTCTGGTTAGATATTGTAACAACATTAGTTGCACAAAATTGTTTGCGTACTGAATTAAATATCCATACTTGTCACGTTAAGTTTAAGTTAGAATCCACGTGTGTGTTATAAGTAGGGGTAATATGGCGAATTGGGAATAAATGAAAATATATTGTAACTCTGTGATTGGATCAGAATGATTTTTTTACCATTCAAATCCTCTCAATAAGAGGATTCAAATGGTATAGAAATTGTTCGAATCCGACCATAGGATCACGTTATATTTACAATTCGACAAATTACCACTTTTTACCTTATACGATTTGTCTTAGTAAGAGAAGTCGAATACTATCAATTTTATTTTCTGAATCAAGTATTATTGGCAAAATACTATTGGTAATATTTTTTTTATAAAATTACTATATAACCAATAGTTTTTTGTGAATATCTTGCAATTTAGTGATCCAACTGATATAATTTTGGTATTATTGGATCCCAGTGTTGGGCAACTGGACAATCGGACAATTGGAAATTTGTCCAGTGTTCAGTGTCCTAATTGTCCAGTAAAAAGCAATGGATTAAGAAAAATAATCACTGGACAACAAAAATTAAAAAAAATTAAATTTTTAAAATTTTAAACAAAAAAAATTAAATAAACTAGATAATTAACCAATTCTGTTAAAATCGATAACTTAAAAAAATTAATTTATTAAACCTGTTCCTGCTATATAATAAAATATTTATAATGTTTTTAAGCCTGATATCTCTCAAAACCTGCTTACTATGCATATTGCTTTGGGAGGTTAACATCATTTGAAATACTATCCTTTACAATTGCAAGCAAATTGGTTGCATATAGATATCTTATTTAGTTAAATACAGTATTATGTGGCCAATATATTTATTGCATATTAATTTTTTCAAATGCTGTATATGCTAACAGAATTTTTGACTAATATACAATAATTAAACTAAATTTTAAAATTAAATAAGAATAAAATTAAATTAAATCAAAGTTATAGTACATTATTATAAAATTTTAACTACATTTTTAAGAATTAGCTAGAGCAATCCTCTGGGAGTACTAGTTATCTGACCAGATAAGTTGTGCTTTGACTAATTTATTTATTTATTGAATTTTTTTTATAAATATGTCACTGGACACTGGACATGCACTGGACATTACACTGGACAATTTGGAAACGTCCAGTGTCTAGTGAAAAAGCACTGGATATACAGCTTGCCCAACCCTGTTGGATTCGTCTCACTAAGATAAATTAAATGTTGTCTAAATCATCCAAATCAGATTACCGGTACTATGTCATAAGATATTCAAGTTTTTGTAAAATTTTATATATAGATATATGGATTTTGAACTTTTTTTATATAGCCTAGAAGTGGAGTCAAGTGCTACTATATAGAAGTATATAATGTTATTTATAGATACCTCTAAACAAGTACTAAAATTTTTTAGTAATAAATCTATTAAAATTTGGCAAAACTACCAAAAAATTAAAAAAATATATATACTAAAATAATATTTTTTGGTACTAAACAATTTGATTTAAAACTAAAAATTATAATTCGTTAATATAATTTTGCATTATCAGTAATATAATACTAATATGATTTGTTACACATTTTTGAGTTATATTTTTGTTATATATAAAATTATAATTTCTAGGTGAAATTAAACTATTTTACCAGGTGAAATGGTAAAATAGTTTCACCAGAATTACACCAAAATTTTATTTGGTGAATTGGTAAAATTGGTAAAATTAGTGAATTGGTGAATTGGTAAAATTGGTGAAATTCGTAAATTTGTAAATTGTTAAATCGGTGAAATGGTGAATTGAATTGGTGAAATGGTGAATTGGTGAAATAGTAAATAGTGAAACAGTGAATTAGTGAAATGGTGAATTGGTAAATTTGCTCAGTTCTATAAACAGCTAACAGTTCTGACTTTAAAGTATGCCTGTAAAAACATAAAATGTAAAAACTTGAACAAAAACCTAACCAAATTCCAGGCTGAAATAATTCCAGACTCTGAAAATTCACCATTTCACTATTCTGCTATTTTACCATTCTACCAATTTACCATTTTACCAATTCACCTATTCACCAATTCACCAATTCACCAATACCAATTACACCAATTCACCAGTTATACCAGTTTCACTATTATCTATTGGTGATTGGTGAAATGGTGAAATTGTTTTACCACTTTGATTTAATTTCACCAGCATCTAATATATAAAATTATACAAAAAACATATAAAATTACTATAAACTTGTTAGCCAAGATTAGTTTCAATCTACATATGAATTTAAAATTAAATTTTGCGATTATATAAAGCAAAAGAAGAAGAATAAATCTACTTTTTCTGCCAAGTTATCGTTCTGCTATTTTTGTACAAAATGAAAATGTAACTTTGCCAAAAACAAATATTTAATAATTTTAAAATAATGAGTATGTATAAAATTAATTTTACTTAGGCGACTAAAGTATATTACTTTGTAAGAAAAATGTGTTACATATGTACTAAAGTAAAATTTTTTGAGTTTTCAATATAAAACCCTTTTTTTATCAAAATAACCTACTTTGGGTGCTTAGGGTTCCGAAGTTTGATCCAGGTTTGATTTGAGTTGATCAAACCCCAAATCAAACCAAACTCAAACTATAAATTTTATAAAGTTTGAGATCAAACCCAAATTCAAATAAAAAATAATCAAATTCAAACCAAACCCAAATACTATACTAAGTTTGATTTGAGTTTGATTTGAAGTTTGCAAACTAGTTTGAGTTTGAATGACATATATATATTTTTATATTTTAAATGATAATCAGCCTGTCAACTTGAGAGTGATCATAGGCAAAATGTGGAGTGCTTCCATTTAAAACTTTTTTCTTACTAAGTTAATGATACATGTTCACTAATTGAAAGTTGTAGAGCTCGTCGAGACGCATCTAGCAGTGGTTAGATCATCTAAATCGGCCTAGTGGATGGCGAGATATCATCAAAAAACGATTGGCTGACTATATAAAACTTAGTGATTAGATTACATATGAAAATCACTATAGGCGAAATGTGACGTTCTTCCATCTAAAACTTTTTTTCTTAATAAGTTAACGATACATATCCACTAATTGAAAGTTGTAGAGCTCATCGAGACGCATCTAACAGTGGTTAGATCATCCAAATCGGCCCAGTGGATGGCGAGATATCATCAAAAAACGATTGGCCGACTATATAAAACTCAAAGATGCAGATTACATATGAAAATCACTATAGGCGAAATGTGGCGTGTTTCCATCTAAAACTTTTTTTCTTACTAAGTTAACCATACATGTCCACTAATTGAAAATTGTAGAGCTCGTCAAGATGCACCTAACGGTAGTTATATTATCCAAATCGGCCCAGTGGATGGCGAGATATCATTGAAAAACGATTGGCTGACTATATAAAATCTCTATGTAAACATATTTATTTATACACGTCACTCTGGTTATACTGACAGCTGGATTAACCGACAGCTGGTTATATCGACACTTTTTTCAAAAAAAATTCTATAATGTTGAAAATTCATTGGTTATACCGACAATCATAAGAATATTGATTATAATGACATACTGACAATTTTAATATTAAAAAATTATTTAAGATAATTTTTATTGCTAGATATAGCAACAATTTTTATAAACCAACTGTCGTTATAGGTGTACCAATCAAATTAATTTTTTAAAGTTGCTTTATACTAAGCTTAGCATGAAACAATAAGCATAAAATAAATTCATTTCATCATTTTATGCAAATATATGATGAATTTATTTTATACTAAACATAAAACAATTCATTTTGTGCTAAAATAAATTCATTTTCTAAGTTTATTATTCTTAGTATAAGTTTGGTGAAAACAAAAAAATTTACTTCTGACTAAGCCGACATATCTACACAATATCAATATAATGTCGGTATAGATAGAGATGCTTATTAAACTAACATCTGGATATATCGACAATTTTTCCATTGCTGGAGAATATCGATATAACCAGAGTGATATATATAGAGATTTAATATAGTCGGCCAATCATTTTTCGATGATATTTCGCCATCCACTGGGCTGATTTGGATGATCTAACTACCGTTAGATGCATCTCAACGAGCTCTACAATTTCAATTAGTGGGTATGTATCATTAACTTAGTAAGAAAAAAGTTTTAGATGGAAGCACGCCACATTTCGCCTATAGTAATTTTTATCCCTTAGATTGTAGTAGAACACAGGCAAATTTGCCTGCGTTTTTGCACTTTTTTAGCTCTGATTTACTTTTTTAAAATACTAAAATAATTAAATAAAACTTTGTACAATTATATTTGAAAATAAGGATTACTTTTTTGCAAAATTAATTTTTATATTATAAGAAAATAAATTATAATTACATATAAGCTGAAAATAGATAATTTTAAGAAAAAATTTTTTTAAAAAATTTTATTACAATTTTTCTGCGATCTTATTTAGTTTTAGTTTTAGAACTATAGTTCTTAAGACAATATTGTAGTTTATATAAAGGATGACAACTTTCATTATTGCAACTTTAATGATTTACTTGTAAAAATTAAGACTTGTATTAGAAGTAAAGATTTTTTTTATAGACGGGAACATATAAAATTTGAAAAAATCTAAAGAAAAATTTTAATAGTAAAAATGCCAATACAAGAACTTTAAACATTTATTATATTAAAGTTTTCTAATGATTTTAAAAAAATTTTATAACAAAGTTACTAAAACAAAACTTAAAGAATATTTTTTACTTAGAAAAGATATGGCTAAAATCAATATTTAAAATTTTATTAAAAATTTTAAAATAC
>QKWP01001699.1:70079-98951 GCA_003550325.1 Gigaspora rosea | reverse complement strand
GGGAACATATAAAATTTGAAAAAATCTAAAGAAAAATTTTAATAGTAAAAATGCCAATACAAGAACTTTAAACATTTATTATATTAAAGTTTTCTAATGATTTTAAAAAAATTTTATAACAAAGTTACTAAAACAAAACTTAAAGAATATTTTTTACTTAGAAAAGATATGGCTAAAATCAATATTTAAAATTTTATTAAAAATTTTAAAATACGCAGCCAAATTTGCCTGTGTTACAATCTAAGGGATATGATCGCTCACTAGTTGACTGGCGGATTATCAATTAAAATATAAAAATATATTTATATTATTCAAACTCAAACTAGTTTGCAAACTTCAAACTCAAATTCAAACCAAACTCAAAAAGTTTGCTCAAAATCAAACTCAAATATTTTTTTTAATCATAGTTTGGGTTTGGGTTTGATTTCAAATCAAATCAAACCCAAATCTGACCTAAAGTTTGATTTGATCCAGGTTTGTAAGAACCCTATGGGTGCTTAAGCAAAATTGTTCAGCATGCAATTTTACTTGTATTTAAGATCAAAACATGTTTTTTTAGCTATTATCAGGAAATTTTTTATATAAATAAATTTTGATATAACAATTAATCGATAAATATCAATTAAAAATTAACGATATATATCGATAAACTAGTTATATATCAATATATATTTATAATTAATAAATAGTGTAAATAAATATAAATCGCTATATGTTTATTAATCGATTTTTATTGTATTTATTGAAACTGATATATAGCAATTAATAGATATTAATCGCTATATAGTTGAAACAGATTGATTTTTGCTTTCTCATAATCTGATGTTACGAAACATACCGGATCTGTTTTTTTTATTTTTTTTTATTTTGATTCTCAATCTTCATTAAGCTTTTTTTTTATTTCGATTTTATATATTTTTTTTATTGTTTTTGATTTTTTGATTGATTTTTTTTGTATTACAGTATTTCGTTTTATATTTATTTATTTTTTTTGTTTTATATTTATATTTTTTTTTTGTTTTATATTTATTTTTTTTATTTTGTTTTATATTAATTTTATTTTTTTTTGTTTTATACTGTATTTATTTTTTTTATTTTGTTTTATATTTTTTTTTTGTTTTATATTTATTTTTTTTTATTTCGTTTTATATTTATTTGTTTATTTTTTTTTACTTGTTATATTTTTTTCATACATATTTATTTATTTATTTATTTTTTTTCTTTTACAGTTCAAGACATCTAAAGACTAAAATGCTAATTCGCAACGATTTTGTCCTATTTTAAAAAAATTCATAATGAATTTTGATGTTTTATTGATTCCTTGTATTTTGATTGGTTAAAATTTTTTTTAGTAGCTAAATTTTATTAATTAACAAATTTTTTAAAAATTGGCCAAAAACAAAGACCAAAACATGTGATTTGTCCCATTTTTGGTAATTTTTTAATGTATCATATAGAAATTGTATATAATTATTTTCAAAATAAAGCTGCTAAGTAGTAGCAAATTAACTTGGCTACAATTTAGCAGCTTCCTTTTTTTTATATCTTTTCTGTATCATGAGCTATTTAATTTTTGAAATTATTTTAGTCTTTAGGTGTCGCGCACTGCAGAATATAAAAAACCCTAGCATAAAGGTGACCCCAAACAGATTAGAAAAATCGTGGAATAGAGATCTCCTACCTGTTTCACAGAAATACATTATTATCAGCGAGAAAGTAGATTGCTCAAATTTACATAAAGATAAGTATTTTTTTTTAGTATGTTTTTTTTTCTTTTGTTATCATTATAACTGACACTTTTGTTGTTTTCTTGTAGTGATTTGGCAGCATTTGTTGTATTTCGACATCATTCTTGCAGTAAAGTGATGCTGTTCTTGCGAAGAAATGATGGCGTTCTTGTGGTGAAATAATGACATTTTTGTGGTGAAATGACAATATTCTTGTAGTAAAGTAATGGCATTCTTGCAGTAAAGTAACGGCATTCTTACAGTAATTTGACAGGTGCTTTTGCAATAAAGTGACGGCATTCTTGCAGTGATTTGATGTTGTGGTAAGTAAAGTGTTGGCTTTCTTGTAGTAACTTAATAGCATTTTTGAAGTGAATTAACGGTGTGTTTGTATGCATTCTTGTGAATTATAGTATTTTTATAGTATTCTTGTATGTGTTCTTGTGATGAAGTGACGGCGTTCTTGCAGAATTCGACGACATTCTTGTGATGATTATACAGTGTTCTTGTAGTAAAGTAATGATGTTCTTGTGGTAACATGGATGGCATTTTTGTAGTGAATAGATAGTATGCTTGTAGTGAATTGATAGTATTTTTGTACATATTCTTGTGGTGATTTAATGGTGTTCTTGTAGTAAATTAATGATATTTTTGTGGTAAGTTGAGTGCATTTTTGTATGAAAATAATATAATACCTAATATTGTAATAAAAAAAATTTATATTACTGATATATAGTAATTATAGAATTATATAGTAATTATATAATGTAAAAATATATAAAGTTTTTTAATAAATTAAAAATTTTTTAAAATCGAATTTTTTAATTATATATTTTTTATTATTAAAATATTAATTGTTTTTATATTGATTATATATCGATTATTAACTATTATGGATATATATCAATTATAATCACTATTGATATATTGGTTATATATCGATTAATATCTATATCAGATATATATCGATTACTATCACAATCAATAGAAATCGGAAAGGGTATTTAGTATAGGGATTGGAACCATTTAATCATTTAAAAATTTCTCTATAGTTCCGGGCAGAATTATTTTGGTCATGGCCAGAATTATTTTAATGCTAGCAAAATTAAACAGTTAAACGGTTAAATGGTTAAATGATTAAGAGAAATTTTAGGCAGTTCCAATCCCTAATTTAGTATTGATATACATCTGACCGGTTAGTAATTGATATATATCTATATATAAAATTTGCTAATGATTTACTAGATAAAAAATGTGATTGAAGTTAGAAACAATAAAAAAATTTTTTAAAAAAAATTTTTTTCTAAATTTGACCACATTTTTTATCTAGTAAATAACCAAAAAACGCGGTTTGACTATAAATACAAGTAAAATTGCATGCTAAACAACTTTGCTTAAGTGCACATAGTAGATTATCTTGATAAAAAAAGGAGTTTTATATTGAAAACTCGAAAAATTTTACTTTAGTACATAGGCAACCTATTTTTCTTACAAGGTAACCTACTTTAGTCGCTTAAGTAAAGTTGTTCAGTGCATAATTTTACACATACAGTCAAACCTCCCTAAGTGCACCCTCCCTAAGTGCACACCTTAGCCCGGTCCCAAGCTTGGGACTTAATGATAAGTGCACACCCTCTAACCTCTGCACGTGCATAGATTTTGCGGTTCCAGACTTATATATACACCTCTATAAATGCACGCATGTGATCTTTGACCAATTAAAATACTGGATATCCATGTGATTTTAATATTATTTTATCATATCCGCAGATTTTTGGAATTTATTATTAAAAATTCCAAAAATATTTAATAGCAAATAACTTTTGTTCCACTGGTCCGTTTTTGATAGAAAAACTACCAAAATGTTCACATTGATGAGACGATTCTAATGAACCCAAAATCGTTAAAATTCAATTACTGAATCCAGAGATCGTTAATGGTTTGTGTCACTTCGAGTATTTAAGGATTGAAAAAACCAATCTTTAAATATTTAAATGACACAAATCGTTAAAGATCTCTGGTTCCAGTGATTAGATTTTAGCGATTTTGGGTTCATTAAAACCATCTCATCAATGTGAACATTTTGGTAGTTGTTTTATAAAAACAGACCAGTGGAACAAAAGTTATTCGCTGTTAAATATTTTTGGAATTTTTTTATATATTTCTATAAATGCACACCCTCTACTCATGCCTGGTCCTAACAGCGTGCACTTAGGGAGGTCTGACTGTATTTATTATTTTAAAATTGTTAAATATTTGTTTTTGGCAAAGTTATATTTGTGTTTTTTGCAAAAATGACAGAACAGTAACTTGGCAGAAAATATAAGTTTATTCTCCTTCTTTTGCTTTATATAATCACAAAATTTAATTTTAAATTAATATGTAGGTTGAAACTAATCTTGGCTAAAAAAGTTTATAGTAATTTTATATGTTTTTTTATATAATTTGTATGTGATATATTATATTACTAATATAGAATTTTCTATATTTTTATTAATAAAAATATAGAAAATTCAGCTTTTGCAAATTTTACTAATAAATTATAATTTTGATATCTATTTTAACTTGTTCAATATTAAAAAATATATTATTTTGGTATAGTTATTTTTCTTTATAATTACACAATTGGGTACATCCTAATATAGTGAGTAATAAAGTGATTATAAAAAGGTATAACTTTATAAAAATATCTTATATAAGCACAAATTTAATTAATTGATAAGAGGGTGTGGCGACATAGAGAAGCTGTCTGGTTGTCACCCCCAAGCGGCAGGTTTAGAGTTCAAATCCCACTAGAAATAAATTGGAAAATAGGCCTGTGTTATGGTAATATTTGTTTATCGATTGGTCAGGTAGATTACCTGTAACCTTGGTTAAAGCTAAGAGACTGGAACAATTGAAACCCGTTTGGCAAGTCCTGAGTGGAGAGGTAGCTGGACTTTCGACAGTACCGGAGAAAAGGATCTTAGTGGTGACTGACCGGGAAACTGGACAGGCAAGAGCCCCTATGGCAAAAGGGGGCCCACCAACCTGGCTGCTGGAGTCATACCGGAGAAAAAGGTTATGTGTTATAGAAGCATGAACCAAGGAAAAGGAGACCTTAGGCACTTAAAGCCTGGTAGACGATCCTTTCGAGCCATCTGAATTGGTAGTCTGGGATAACTGGAGAAAAGAATCCAAAGAGTGACTAACTGGGTACTGGGGTCTAGTGAACTTCACAAGGAAAACAGAACTAATTGACCAATAAGAGGCAGAAACATGGAGGCGTGTAAGTGTCAAGACCCAACGGAGCTCTGGGCGTACTCATATGAGAGTTTTCGGGCGCTAAGAGGATTTGGGACCACCAATACGGGTATATGCTTGTATAAGTACATGCAGTGGTGATCGGGTTCTCCCTAACCTCATGATGCCATCCAACTATATTCAGTACTGGAAGCATTTGCGAAAGCCCAGGTCCTTGCCACCATAGCGAGAAGTACAGTCATTTGCACATTTCCAAATTCGGAACGCTAAATCCTGAGTCCTCAAGTCGCAGGAAACCGGCTGGTTGCGGCAGCATGCAGGCTTGAGATACTTACCCAATGTGGTAGAAGCAGCTGCATGGCTTGAGATATGAACCCCCGAGAAGTACGCTAGTAAGGGATTTTCTGGGTAACCAGATTTCAGGTACACCAACTTGGAAGCATAAAGCGCCTACCTGGCAATACACACCAAATTGGAAGTGATAAATTAGGAAATGTGGGTAAAGTGGCGAACATGTGAGTGCTGATTGTTGGTTGAAAAGGAACGTACAAATCCAGGTCAACTGTATAAATGGGAATATGGGAGGCTCTGGTGGGTTTTAGCCGTGGATAAAAGGTTTCATAGTCTAAAGTCCTAGTCTCAATACTTGTATATAATATGTATTATAAAAGGTACCGCCATATGTCAATTTGCTTAAATATTAATAAAGTTTGGGGCAGGAGCTACACCTTAATATTAAAAAAAAAAATTAATTGATAGTCTGCTAGTTAATCAGAAATTGTTTATAATAATATAATACAAATCATATATGAAAATCACTATAGTATAAATATGGCATATATATATATATATAATTTTTTTTTACTAAGTTAACAATATATACCCATTAATTGAAAATTGTAGAGCTCATCGAAAAACATCTAGCAATAGTTAGAACATCCAAATTAGCCTAGTGAATAGAAAGATATCATTGAAAAACTATTGGTTAACTATTTAAAATTTTTATATAAACAATATTTGTTTACATAAAAATTTTATATAGTTGTTCAATAGTTTTTTAATAATATTTTGCCATCTACTGGACTAATTTGGATAATTTAACTACTGTTAGATGCATATCAACGAGCTCTACAACTTTCAATTAGCGATCATATATTGTTAATTTAGTAAAAAATATTATATATATATATGTATATCATATTAATTCTATAGTGATTTTTATATGTAATTTGCATCATATTACACTATAACAATCTTTGATTAACTGGCAGACTAAATTAATATAAAAAAAGTAATTTAGTAGAAGTATTTTAAAAATTTTATATAATTATAGATAGTTTTTATATAGAAAAGTAAAATAATATTAAGTAAATTAATTTTTTATACAATAAAAAAAGTTGTTCAGAAGAATAAAATATATTTACTATAAAATTTTTATACAAATCAAATAACTTATTATTAGTATTATTTTTTTATTTTACATACTTATAAATTTAGCTAAAAAATTTGTAATTTTTATTATAAAAACATATAGAAACGTAAAATAAAAAAACATATTAATGAAATATCAACTAATTTATATAAAAATTTTGTAATAAATGTATTTTGTTTTTCTAAACAACTTTTTTTATTGCATAAAAATTAATTTATTTATAATTATTTTAATTTTATTTAAAGCAATATTTAATTATTATGTATAAAAATTTTTTAATTATTTTAAAAAATTTTTATATACAGTTGTCTCTCTCTAATCCAAACCTCTCTAAACTGAACACTATTAAACTCTCTTTAAACTGAACAAAATCTTCTAGAACATTTGTAAATTTTATTATAAAGTTTGGATAAGCCATATATAACTTTTTGAAAACTGAACTTTTCCAAATTTTTACATAGTAAAAAAAAGCAGTCCCGGCAGTTCAGATTAGAGAGAGTTGACTGTACAGTTATTAATCATTGCTATATATAAAAGTAAAATAATTATAAGTAAATCAATTTTTATACAATAAGAAAAGTTGTTCATGAGAACAAAATATACTTATTATAAAATTTTTATATACATTAGTTAATATTTTATTAATATGTTTTTTGTTTTACATTTCTACACATTTCTATAATAAAAATTACAAATTTTTAGCTAAATTTGTAGGTACAATAAATAAAAAAAAAATACTAATAAAAAGTTATCTAATTTGTATAAAAATTTTATAATAGATATATTTTGTTCTTTTAAACAACTATTCTTATTGTATAAAAATTGGTTTATTTAGTATTATTTTTATTTTTCTATATAACAAATATCTATAATTATCTATAAATATAATTGTAAAGAAGTAATTTTATTATTAAAATTAGCCAACAGATTTTAAAAAAAATGTGACAGTGATTATAATATGATTGTGACTGTATGGAGGTGTTTTAATATTAAAAAAATAGTATCATATTTTTGGTATAATTATATAGAGTTTGTAACTATATGAGTGATGATTATATAAGAGAACAACTATATATATTCTTTTAATTTTTTTTTAATTTTCAAATAAAATAAGCACTAGATATGCAAAATTGTAATTTTGATAAAAATTTACTAATTTTACTTATCTTTATTTAAAAATTAAAAAAATAAATAATTTTTTTTTTTTAACCTTTGACAGTCTCGTCAGTACCTTTATTAAATAGATACTTGATACATAATATAACTAAATTACTTATTTATATTTATTCTATCTATCTATCTTATAGCAGGTCCGGCATCACCCAATACTTCGTGAGCACCTTGGTGCGACCTGTCGCACTGCCTCACTGATGAGACAGACAACTTTGTTAGCCCTGTCACAGGCCAAACCAGAATGGATAATTTCCATTCTTTATAAAGTCCTTGATCATGGTTTCCCACCTCTTCTCGACATTCATTTCCTTACTTCCTCTAGGTCTTGACTCTTTTATCTGAACCATTTCACTTTCCTTTGATGAGTCATGTGATCTTTTCTGTCCATTTCCCTTATCAGGTTTCTTTCTCTTGATCTTCAGGCTAATACCTTCTCCTTTTTTCCATATTGAAAGCATTTTACAATGCTCTGACCATATGAAATCAAAGAAATCATTTCTCCATATGTAAATGAAGCTTCTAAAGCAGTTGTTCCACTTTTTTTTTGCTACCATATATTCTCGTAGAACTCTACTAACTTTTGCCATACACAGACCCTTTATATAACCTATATGCATCTCGTTATGTTCATTTTCTGTAGCTGGTAGTAGAATTTCTCTAAAATCGTATAGACTTAATCGCTTCTTCGTTTCCTCTGATAGCTTCTGCCATACTGCTTCTGTTGCTACCACTTCAATATTATGCCACAAGAAACTGTATGTATCACACTCCGCCAAGTGCTCTAAATCTCTGGCACTTCTTTCATACATGCAATACAGTTGGATGATATATAGATATCGGGTCTTCTTTTTTTAACACCTCTAGCACTGGCAAATCATTAAAAAAAACCTTGTACCAGAACGCCAATTTTTTGCTTTTCTTCAGAGTTGTGCATCTAATGCTCGTAAAACCTTTCAGAGTTGACCAAAGTAACTGCCAATTATATTTTTCCTCACTTCCTTCTTGTTCGAAGCCTTGAACTACCTTCGATTCGTGCCATCTTGCATCATTTTTGGTGTCAAAAACTTTCTTTAGAAATGCTCTTGTAAAAAATAAATAATTATATATCTAAATAATGTAATATTTAGTACTAAACAAGTTTATTTAGGACTTGAAGTTATAATTAATTAGTAAAATTTTGTATAATGCAGAATTTCTATATTTTTATTAATAAAAATATAAAAAATTTTGTATTATACAAAATTTTATAAAGTCATTATAAGTTTAATTTTTAAATAAACTTGTTTAGTACTAAAATTTATATTATTTTAGTATATAATTACTTATTTTTTTAAGTTTTTAAATAAAGATGAGTAAAATTGGTAAGTTTTTATAAAAATGCAATTTTGCTCACCTTTATTTGAAATATTAAAGAAATTAAAAAAATAGATTTTTACTAATTATACACAGGATATATAGTATATGGGTATTAATTTTATTAATTTTGTGATTGCAAATTTGTATAATATAACAATCAAAACAATTTCTACAAACAAAAAATTAAGCCTTTCCTGGTTAGGGTAAGAGTAAATTTGAAATTGGGTAAGGTAAAGTTTATACTAAAATTTTACAAGAAATTTTTTTTGTTAGAAACCAAAAAAAAATTTTATAATCAAAATTTTAGAATATTGGCTAGTTTTATATACCCCATGTTCAAACAACCATGTACAAATAGTAATTGTTAAAAATATATTAAAATAATATATTTTTTGGTGCTAAACAAGTTTATTTAGAGCCAAAATTTATATTTCATTAGTAAAATTGTGAATAATGCTAAATTTTCTAGATACAAATATAAAAAATTCTGTATTATACAAAATTTTGCTAATAAAATATACTTTTGGTTACCAAATAAACTTTCTTAGTACTCAAAAATACATTATTTTAAGAATTTAATATTTTTGCACATGTGCGCTATCGCACCTCATATGATTTGGTGTAACGTGAAATCAAAACAACCAAAATAACCTGTTTTTTTGTTAGTTAGAGTTAGGGTGAGGTTAGAATAGTATGTAGGCAAGAAAGAGGGTTTATAGTAAAATTTTGCAAGAGATTTTTTTTTAAATGTTAAAGGTGAGGTCTTGCTTTTATCTTTATTAAATTTAATAAAAACTAAGGAATTTTTTTGTTAGAGCTCAAAGAGTAATTTCATAAGCAAAATTATAAGCCACAGGCGCTTTTTTAAAAGATCACTATTTTTTTTCGATTTTATATTACATCTGATTCTACAATCTGATTGGTTTATCAGATGGGTACATTACAACGCATATGCGCTAAATTATATAACCTTATTTTAATATATAATAAACTAGTATATAACCCGTCGCGTTGCTCCGGAATTAAGTATTAGTAAAAAGTTAAAATACTATTAATTTTAAATAGGTATCACTATATAATATATTCAAATTTTATTTGATTTATAAAAAGTGATAATAGTAAATATAAAATTTTTATAGATATAAAAAGATATTTATAGATATAAAAAGATATTTATAGATATAAAAGGATATTTATAGTATTTTAATAGTTGTATATATCATATACTGTACTTTAGAAAAGTAAAATTTCTACAGTATTAATTTTTTTTGGCTTTGAAAAATTATTTTTAAACGCATTTCTTAGTTTTGTTTATTTATGAAAAATATGTAAAGAATTAAAATTTAAAGTTACAAATAATAAAAAAAATAAATAAATAATATAGTATAAAAGGTGTTAAGTTTTCTAATAAAATAGGTAATTTTGTGCAGTTAGTTTTTATTAGCTATATTTTATTTATAATATGAAAAATGCGATTTTATATATCCACCATAAAATTATCGTTGCGATCTGGATAGGGTAGTGCACCAATTTAGTATTGATCATGTATATATAGTGATTAAGGTCAAATGGTATAAACTAATACACATTCTTTTTATTAACATAAATTAATGCATCAGAATATTACAAAGATACTAAATACTCTATCAATAATCATTAACAATATCATTCTTTCCTCCTTCATGCGCTAAAACTAAAGCCTTATATATTTTTAATTTATATGAGGGTAACACACTTGAATTTTACGTCATATACTTGGGCGTATATAGCCAAACTTCTAGGTACTGTATAAATGCACAGGGGTACTATTTCAAAATCCGTACCTGAATTTCCTGTAATACTGACACTAACGATGAAATTTCAACACCAGCAACGGCGAAATCCCAAGGACGAAACCAATGACGAAATCTACTGCCAACAATAGTCATACTAATGTCAACAGCAAGAGCATTATTAACGACACAAACTACCTAAAAGGGCTATATGAATATCTAGAGAAAAATAAAGTATTAGTAACGATTATTTGTAAAGTATATGTAACAGGCAAAAAAAAAAATACTTAGCATTTAGTGATTATTGATCAGTTTAGTGATACTGTTTCGGTATATTTCTAATAAATTATAAGCGTTATTAGGTTTATTATTAAATAGCGTATAAGTATAAAAAAAAAAAGTATTTTTATACTACCAGTTAATTGTCATATTATCTAATCCGTGAACTGAACATGCAAGAAGGAAAAGGGCGGTCATGAAAATTTGAATTTGAATCCAAAAGGCCTCGTCTTGGCAACCAATTAACAATGGATCTCAAGCTCTTTACACTTAGATACTGTGAGTCGTATTCGATCATATTGAACGCAAAGTTATCTACCTTTATATATTTAAGGTAAATTGTCATACGTTGAATGAAAAGTCAATTACTTATATCTAAATTTTAGAATTTGCTATCTAATATGAGAAAAATATAGTAAGTATTGATTAAAAAAATAATATTTACACAATTAAAATAATAATTATACTTATCTGTTCAGTCTCTTTATCAATTCCAAATGTATATGCTTGTTTAGTATGCGGTAAATATGAAAGTCTTTGCATGAATTGCTACAAAAAATAAATATAAAAAACATAAATAAGTACTAATAGTAAATTTTTTTTAATGTCTAATAGTTATATAGTAAAATCGGTAACATGAAATTTTTGGTAGAGCACTAAGTAAATTTTGACAAAACGAACGAAATATCAAGATCGTGCATGTTATCTGTTACAGTAAAATAATTGATTTGAAGTGCAAGGCATGATGTAACGCACTTTTTTTTTATGTGAACTTTTAATAAGATTAGTATTGTTAGACATAAGCAGCCAATCAGATTATAGTTTTGTCTCCTATTGTTTGTCTTCTTAGTGTTTATCTTACATACCGATACCGTTTGTCTACACCATTCTATCTTATATATTGATATACTTATTTAGAACCAAAATTTATAATCAGTTAGTAAAACTTTAATATTAAATTTTTTTAAATTAACCAATCAGAATTGTCTTATGTGGGAGAGGAAGTATTCTCATAGTAAATAGATATTATGTAATATCTGTTATGGTTCTAAACAACTTAGTTATTTAATCAAAATACAATATCACTTATTTATTAAATAAAGATTGGTTATTTAAAGTTGTTAGCTATTTATTATATATAATAATATTTAGGGTGCTGACATTTATTAGATAATATTTTAGGGGGTGGGGTCAAGAAAAATCTTATCTTAGTTAAATTTGTTTGGCTAAAATTCTATTTATAGATCTTACCTAGGGGTAGGGGGTAAGCTAATAAATGTTAGCGCTCTTATTGGATAGCATCTAGTAATATTTTATTTTACTGAGAACAATAATCAATTATGATTAGCTAAAATTATTAGATAATTAATTAATCAGAGTTAAATACTTTTTTAAATTGTTTAAGCTATAAAATAAGCAATAACTAGTCATTTGTCATTTGAAATATTTGGGTCATTTAAAGTCATTTACTATTTCTGATTAGAAATACTTTTAAACTGCTACTGTTATCTATTTTTGCTTTTATAAAATTTGTTTTAATCTCAGCATTTATTTTTACTTTTTTTTTAGTTTTTATACCAATTTCTTTCAAATTTTTAAACCAGTTAGTTAGCCCAGATAGATTAATTTACTCTAGTATTAAATATCTTATAGTTTTTTTTTTTTTGGTACCTATTTTTGAAATATAGATTTTTTCTTTAGTATAACCCTAATAACTATATTGGTAACCTTCTTTTTTCTTAAAATCTTGTTATTTGGTTCTTTGGTTTCTGGCTTTTAAAGTTCTAGTTTTAGTAGTACTATCAAAGACCTTTATTATCTTTTTATTTGAAACTAGTTAAATAGATTTTTATTTTTCTGTTTTCTTGAATTTGTTCATATAATTTCTGCTTCAAAAGCTTTTTTATTTTAAATAATAAATCAAAACTATAAGTAATATATCTAAATAATTAATAAGAAATAGTTACTAAATAAAAGCCTATTTTTTCAAACTATTACTAATAAAATTTGAACCCTAGACCTGCCACTTGGCAAATAATAACTTAACAACTTCTCTAAATTGTTATACTCTAATAATAGGTTTTTTATTTATATCTAAGTATTATTTTTTATATAAATAATTCTAAGTATCTATAAACTAACTAAATTATCTGCAATCTAAATCTACTAAAGTAATACAAACTCATTTAGATCTAGATATTGGATCTTTTATTCTAAATAAAATATCTAGTTTTTGTTTTAATAAAAGAAAAAAAACAGAAATCAAATAATTTCTGTTTACTAAGAGACTATACCACCTACTCTCTATCTAATTGAAATATTAGACAATTAAATTCAATTATAACAATATATGATTTAATTAAATTATAAATCTTCTACCTCTCTAAAAAATCAGCTAATTTCTGTTTATTCTCTAATACAGTAATCCAAGAACTATTATAGTACTTGTAGTTAGAGATCTATTTTGCTAAGTTAGAAATTGTACAAGGTTATTAGAGAATATCTACTTTGAGTCCTATAGATAGATTATTAAACTGCTACTACTACCTACTCTTGTTCTTGTTAAGTATAAAGAAATTATTTCTAAAAATAATTTTTTTTAATATTATAAATAAGTTTTTCTAAATCTTTATTTTAATATTAAAGTTTACATTGGATCATTTATATAATCGTTTTTTTTTGTTGGGTTGATGGTTTTATGAAATATAATATATACAGTCAACTCTTTCTAGTCACAGATTCCCTAAGTATAAATTCCCTTAAGTGCGAATTCCCCTAAGTTCGAAAATTCCCGTGATAAGTCAATATTGCATTGATCAATAAAATGTCATCCTGTCGGATTAAGTTTTTTAAGTATAAGACTCTAAGCCCAACAGTTTACACTAAAAGAGGGTTCATCGTATTTATATTTTTTACAATACAATAGTAATATACTGTATACCGTTTTCGATATAATGGTGCTGCTCACTTCACCGTCATTTCATCGAAAGTTCATTTAGCTATCACACAGGGTTAGGATTAGTATGCAGGTATATGTTTTTAATAAATTGTCACCTAGTGTGATGTCGGCTAAATGAGCTAGCGGTGAACCTAATTGTCGTGAAGTAAGATGCTTACTACCTAACAGCGAGTAAACCTTTGACGATAAATTTTTTACTAATGAAACATTACATTTTCTAATTGTTTAGGTACTTAGATTTTCGAGAAGTTTAACTGAATACTATAATGTTCACTGAGTCTTAAAGTTCATTAATTATACATATGTACAGTATTTACTTCTACAGCAAATTTTTAGAACTATCGGTAATAGACCATTCTATATTTAAACAATTAGATTTGTCCTCTTCGTTAAAGGAAAACTTTATAGAAACATTAACAAAAATGTATCTATAAATCAAATTTCTGTTTTTAATTTCGATGATCGAATAATGCTGTAATGATTCTCAAAAAGTAGAGATACAGTTATGTGGGCTGATCCAGGGCCTGCTTATTTGTCACGTCCGTGATGGTCCTAGACTCCATTATTTTTTTAAGATATGACCCAACATTAAAAAAAATAACGATCCAGGACCATCCAGGACTATCAAATGGAGACAAATAAGCGAGTCTTGGACCAGCCCACATAGTGCCGGCCATAGCGAGCAAAGTGTCGGATATGTGATATTCTACTTTAACTATCATGTTCTTAATAAAATTTCAGTAACTACCTATTTAAATCAATAAAAATTTTTTTAATTCTATGAATTCATATTAAAATAATAATAATGATAATACATTAATTTTGGATAGGTAGTTATTGAGGTATCATCGCTCAAAGTTTGAACTTAGCCGCAGCTTTTTGATAATCGCCTAAAGTTTTTTTTTTTAACTTTAAATAAAGATTTCTTAATAGCTACCTAAATAAAATCGATGAAATTCTTTTATTTTCATTCTATGGATCTATAGGAAAAAATTCATCGATTTTTGGATAGGTAGTTATCCTGCAACTGTTTTTTTTTCAAACTTTGATGATATTTCGATAACTGCCTATCCAAAATTGGTGAAACTTTTCTTTATTTTTAATTTTATAGATTCACAGAATTAAAAAAAAAATTCCGTCGATTTTTAGTTAGACATTTATTGAGATATCCTTTAGTTACTAAGATATCTTTGCTCAAAGGCGTTAATTTCGTCCGAGTACTACAACTCACATTCCTATCAAAAAATACTTTAAATGTATAAATTAGTTACCCGAGCAATTTATTTGTATCAGCCAATCATACAAAGAGTATCTAAAAATTTCTAGCAAATTCGATCAGATTTGTTTTAATATGTTTATAGAATAATACGTGTAATAGCGATATGATTTTATCGAATTTAGTTTGGTTGCTTTCGTGATATCGTTAGTCTATTTTAAATTCTAAAAATAGCTGAACACACGAAAATATGTAAATATGTTTTATGATGTAATTATTATATTACAAGCTAGTAAATTATCCTATAATACATGTTTCTTTTTTAAAAAAAATACCCGAAGTTACTCGGATGTTATGCAAATGTCATTTTTTTTGTCTAAAAAAACAAACTTTTTTAAAACATCGTTTCACGAATGATGCATATGTCGTAAGTGGATACAGAAGATCTGCAGAATCGGATCTTACAAACTTAAATGTTTATTTCGAAACAAATTTTAATGATTGGGTTCTCGATCCTATCTACAGTTTTAATGAAATAATGTCACTTTGTATTAATCGAATATAACTTGGAATCTAACAAGATAAAGTTGTGAAACCAAAATTAATGAAATTTAATTTATCGTCATCCATTGTAACGCATTACATTAATAACATTATACTTTTTTTTTTTATTATATATTAAAATAAATATAAATAAATTAATTTGCTTAAAATATTCAATCCAGTAATTCTTATTGTTAAGATCTTAAGTGATTTCCAAATTTATAGATATTATGTTAGATATTATGCATTCATCTACAATATATTACGCATAGTGCTTCTTTCAAAAAAGTGTAATGCACCAAACTGTTCATTATAGGTTTAGATAAACTTATCCAATTATTTATTTGTTTAATAATTGCAAATTAAATAAAACAATATGTTAATAATTGCAAATCAAATAAAACAATATGTTAATAATTGCAAATTAAATAAAACAAAATGTTATACGTAGAGAAAAATGCTCTATTGTTCTATTCACGAATTTAAATTTTCTATTGGCCAAACCTGAGTTATATCTATATAAAAGTTACGTCAATAAATAAAGCGTCATTGAGAGTACCAGGTTGGTGGCGCTTAAGCCACAAGCATTGATATATAAAAGTTACGTCAAAGTTGTTATAAATAAAGCGTCATTGAGAGTACCAGGTTGGTGGCACTATAAGCCACAAATGATCGACATATATAGTGTCAAAGTTGTTTATACGCCATTGATCCGTGAATGTATACCAGATTCATGGCGCTATAAGCCACAAGTGATAAAAATAATTTATATCACTGAGTTAACAGGAGTCCAAATCACATAATAATTATATAGTTAAATAAATTTTTACAATACATTTTGAAATCAATATAATAATATAAAAAATCAATATTAATAAATATTATAGTTTGATTAGTAAACCAATAAGAATAACATCAAATTAAGGTCTAGTGTGGGCCATAACAGCCAATCACAAGAAGTCACGTGGTGGACAGACGGACATTTTTTTCCGTAATACTGTAATAGCCAATCACAGTATAGTCATGTGGCGGACAGACGGACATTTTTCAAGTTTTTACATGTACTGTACATGTAACGCTTCGGACAAATATTTTGCATATTAACATTTTAAAAAAATTAATGCCTTAACTTTCACAGTTCATAACTCGGTGAATTTCGAAGTTATTATCATCATTTAATAGTTAAAAGAAAGCTTATGTCTTAAGCTTTCTTTTAACTACTAAATGATGCTAATAGCTTCGAGTTAATCGAGACATGAGCTGTGAAAGTTAAGGTATTATTTTTTTTATAATGTTAAACTGCCTGATTTCTATTGACGGCAGCTCATATAATGAATATACAGTAAATTGAATTTGCATAATTATTAAGTTACGTATTATAAAAAAAAAATAACTAGCAGATGAATTTCATATTATTGTTTGGTAAAGTAACATAAAATTGCTTTTTTTTTTTAATTATTAGAATAAAAATTTGCTTTATACCTTTATTTATAATATGTTATTTTATTATATTACATATCATGTAAATAAAATTTAAACACTGCTATTCTTGCTAGAATTTTTTATTTTTTTACTAATTATTAATTTAAATTTGATTACAAGAATTAAGTTTGAATTCACGTTTTTATTATTTTCTATTTTTCTGAATTAAACATTCAAAATTGATTATTATACTACATTAATATTGATATCCCATCTTAGTTTTCATAATACTTTTTTTTTTTTTTATTTAGGATTAGAATATAAAATGGAGTTAGTTATAATAATTCAAATTTAGCTTGTATGATTTTAATATTTAATTTCAACCTTAATTGCTTAATAAGTTTTTGAGATATAGCACCCAGCGTTGAACACCCGGTATCAATTATAATTAGTTATAATAATTCAAATTTAGTTTGTATGATTTTAATATTTAATTTCAACCTTAATTGCTTAATAGGTTTTTGAGATATAGCACCCAGCGTTGAACACCCGGTATCAATTATAATTATTCTTTACGTATCTATAATTTAGTTTTATAATTATTTCTAATTTTTTATAACTTATCTAACCTTTTTGATATTAATACTAATTTTGATATAATAATATTTTGTTTTTTATTCACCGGGATTTTTTTATTATGTAGATAATCTTATTAATAAAACATTAATTGATTTTAGAGTAGTTATTAAAACTAAAAATTAATAATATATATTTTGATTTTTATACTTTAAAATTTTAATTATACAGTTTTAATTTGCAAATTACTTTTTTAAAATAATTTTTTGTTTAAAATAATCCAAATCTTTTTTATAATATTTAAAATTTAAATAATTATCTATAAAATAATATTATTGTTAATTTTAGTTTAGGCTTAAATTTATAAACTCTTTTATATTATACAATATTAATTTTATTAATATTTTATTTTAACAATATATAAATTAAACTAATAAAAATTATAAAAATTATACAAATATTTTGTAATTAACAATTATTGTGAATAAATATATTTAATTTATTTTTTTATAAATTCACCAGGGGAGAAATCACCACCCTTATTATTTTAGGCAATTTTGGGATAAAGGAGGAGTTTTGTATATAATGTAGATTAGATATAAGATCCCGATTTCAGTTCTCGTTTAAAGTACCCGATCCCGTTTACTTGTATGTTTTTGAGATATAGCACCCCAGAATTTCACCCTGGTTAAAAATAACAATAATCTAAAAAAAATAAAATTTTTTTAAATAAACTTTAAAAATATTTTAACAATTATTAAATCAAATTTTTTTATTTTAATTAATAATTTTATATAATTATAGAATTAAAACAAAAAATTTTTATTAATTAGTATACGACATACGTATGTACAGTACATCGCATAGCATCAAACCAATAATACCTGTCCGACTCTCGATTTTGGTACAATCTCACATGATTAAAAACTCATGGAGTCGGATAAGTTCGGACTGACATTTAACATCCCTAAACGATCAACCTCTAGAAGTCTTGGGATCGTCGATGGAATGTTCCAGTAAAATGCAGAAAAGAAGGTTCGCGAAACTGAAGGCCTGTTTCTTAAGGAGAATTCTATCAAAAAACCCTTGCGTACTCCCCGATGTAAAGATATAAAAGAGGTGTAATTTCGCTTTTTTGTAATAATAATTCAAATAACCTACGGGTTATAAATATATTCCTTAATAAAAGATTGTTAAATCTCCACTGTCACGCCTTTGGCGAGTTATCATAGAAGTTTTTTCATTTTATTACAATTAGTTTAAAAAACTTTTTTATATAAAAATTATAATACAGTAATTTTATATAAACTTTTAATACTATACTAAATTTAATAAAAAAACTTATAAAACTTATATCAAAAATTAGTTATATATTATAGATTTAATATTGATTTTTTTTTTTTTTTAAATAATGAATTATCTAGTTGTACAGTACTAAGCTAAGTGTTTGAAATATACAAAACTAAAGATTTAATTGATTAGCTAACTATATCAAGTTAAGTATTTGCAATATAAAAACCTAAATATTTAACTTTTTTAGCATTTTACTATAAGTTTCTAATTTTTTGATATTTTCTACATATTTATATATATATATATATTAGACTTAATAATTTTTTTAAACCAACATAATTAGTCAAGCCAATTTTATTATAACTATATATATGTTGTACTCGAATTTGTCCCAATTCGGAATCGGGCTGCCCCAGATGAGAATTTTGTAGCAGAATTAGGACTTTAGATAGGATTAGGGCTAGTGTTAGAGGTAGGATTAGGCCAGATTCCAAATTGGGACAAATTCCAAATCCGGGTACAACATATATATAATTACTATTTTTATTATTTAAGCTGCCGTTATTTATGGTTCTAATTCCTTATTTGTTTAAACAGCCACTGTTGTAACACATTGTACCAAATCTGTGATTATGTGGATTTTGACAACTTTGTCTAACCTTGGCACGAAGTGACAAATAATAGTGATATTTACAAAAATAAATTGATTAGTACGTACGTACGTACGTACATACGTATGTACCTATGATTTTATGTAATGAAAAGATCCGAGATTCTACTGATTAGATTGCAAGGTACAAGGGTTTTTTAATACTAATAAGGTGTTATCGTACTTTATATTAATAGGACTCGATCCAACTTGTATAAACGTCATTAATGGATGAAGCCGAATAAAGCCGAATAAGTTGATAAAATCTCTACTTATTAGAATTAGAAACACCATTGTGCCACTGTTATGAAAGGCTTCTGCATAATAAAAGGATTATCTGTCACTTACCCGGAACTCACATGAATCAAGCTTGCATTACAACCATTATTTAGGGAGAGATCTTAACTAATTTTATAGCATAAAGAGTTCAGAACTTCGATCCAGATGTAAGTATACCAAATCAGAGTGTTGAACTTTTACGCCATAAACTTTGCAAATGTTGAGTAACTTTGAAATAATAATAAAATAAAGCATAAAGCAAATAAAAAAGGGATATTTATAGTAAATACAGTATAATTTTTAATAATCAAAAAAATTTTTAAATCAAATATTTATTATTAATAATAAATAAATTAAAGTTCATATAAATTACAGCATATAATCACACATCGGGACTGTGAAGAAAATTTGTTTGAGATGTGCTTATATAAACCTTTTTTTATATATATATATATATATTTAATAGTAATTGGTTCAAAAAAAAATAATGTGCTTATATAGGGTGTGGAGTGCTTATATGGAGTGCGACTGTATATACAAATTAAAAAATTGATGCGCTTCTATTGACTTCCCCACTTCCCCATAGAATAGATTATTTAATAATCTTAATATAAGCTTTATTTTTTATTTTTTTTTTCTTTTTGTTTCCTTTTTTTTTTGATTATTTTTTATTTTATTTATTTATTTATTTTTTTTTTTTGCATATAGTTCGAATAATAATAGTAATAATAGCGAATTGTTATATGTACAATTCACACCTCAAAATAATATTGAAGCAAAAATAGAATATTTCTATTTAATAAATGAAATATGATCGACATGTACCTTTTTTTTTTCTTTCCATTTGATAGTCATATGATAATTTTATTTATTAACCAATAAAAAACATTGGATTAATCGATACATAAGTGTTGATAATTCATGTTGCACGAAAGTGAGTTATTTTTGGAATATATAACAAAATAAATTATTGTTAAATAAAGAAGGTAATAAAAATTTTCATAATGTAATTTTTGGATATTTAATTATAACAACCAATTTTAATATAGACTAACTTTACAAAGAAATATGGCGGTGCATTGGCCCGTGCGGGAAATGATGCCGGTCCTGATATAATACAGTAATACGTAATGATTTAGGTAGATCATTTGCAAATTAGGACGAGTTATGATCAGAGGTATTAAATATACAATACCAACTAACCCCTACGGATAATGACTCGGTTGGACAAAAAAATTCATGATGACTTGGGATGATTTAGTTGCAGCAAATATTTAATGAAATTAATAAAAAAAAAACTCCGAGAAATAATTATATTTGACCAACTTATGTACTTATGTCATATATATTTAGAAAAATGCTACTAATCTACGGCCGTGTTAGATTATCAACAAACCCCACAATAAGCCTTCATGCATTGATGTGAAATAATGTAATAACACATGCTAGGAACATTAATAAATAATTCAGTGTAACAAAAAGCCAAAAATTTCCTTGTTGCACTTTTTCAACCAAAAATATTTGAAAGAATGGTAATAAAGTGGACGTATTCCCTTGCCGACCTTATCCATTTAAATTTAACGTTTAATGATAATGTGTAACAAAAAAGGAATACAGAATTTCTATATATTTATAGTTTATGTTATAGGAATGACAGAAGATGAATGGGGGATACATTCTCGGTAATTGGGCAACCAATTACCCAGTACACACATACTCTACCCTATTACTTGTAAACCATAATTTTTACTGAAACCAGGATTAATATTAAGTTTTAGTATGTTAATATCAAAGATCTGCCATATGAATTTTATGCAATTTGAACACTACAAAATAGGAAATCACACGATGTTAATGTATTTTCTTGCAAAAATTGTTAAAAGTTGTTTCGCCACAAATTTCTTAAAAGGGTCATTAAATACAATAAATTTAGACTCAGATTGGTATAGCAATATACTTAGTCTGTCTAGTTTTGTTTAATCTTTGACCCTTAGCTGTTAGTAATTTGATCTTTAAGTAATTAATAATAATAACAACGATAAATGAATTGTTTTAATCTTTTTGTTATTAGTAAAAAAATGATTGGATCAGAATTTGATATATTGTAATTAAAATGTAATATAATTAATTTCCTTATTAATAAAAAAAAGTTTTGAAAATATAAATGCTACGTAAGTTACATATCAGATAATGTTTTTATATATCTTTTATAGTTGTTGTAACCGTTCTTTTGATAAAAATAACCAAAAAAAACCCGAGTATTTACATAGATTCCTGATGTCATATGACGCACTATTGCATCCAGAAGAACCTTTTTTTTTTTATTGTTGAAATTCCAAGAAAATTCATATAAACAATGATCAATATGTAATGATCTAGTACAAATGAAAAACCAGATTGGGTAAAATGGCAGACACAAAGATGACATATAAGAAGGATTAAATCATCTAAAGGCTACACAATACAGCGGATAATTCATAAGAATCTGTATAAATGTTTTACAAAGCAATTCATTTGAACGCCTCATGCTGTTGGTGCTGTCAAATTTAGAATTTATACACTTGCAGCATTTATGATGGTGACATATTAGTGATAGGAGTTAACATATATATACTATATATATTAATATATTAATTTTTATAGTAATATATGTAATACATGTACAGTATTAGAGTTTATATTAACTATTTAATGACCAAATACTGCAATAACAGACAGTATTCAGTATATCACTTGATTATTTAGATTATTTAACAACTTTATAATAAGATATCAGTATGACATCAATAGTGAAACAAAACGGAGTAAAAAAAAAATTAAAGCAACTTTAACACTGATAAGGAAATATAGTGTAGTAACAAAAAACGAAAAAAATTATAAAAAGGGCAAGCCTTTAGTTTAATCCTTTCGAGTTCTTAAAGGAAAACAATTCTTGAGATTTCTCCCTTGTTACGTTTTAAAAATATATAGCTTGGAACGATATTTTGAATGTTTCATGCAACTAATAATCACACAAATATCGATATATTCACTAATATTACCTATTAAATCCTTAGAATCCTTAGATCTCAAGGATTAAAAAGAATCAAATCGTTTAGTCAATTTTATTAACAAAAAAAAAACGAGCGAAATTTACTCTTTTAAGAACCAATTTTAAACAATTTTATTATCGTGCATAAGCACTCAAAAAATCCGACGTTCCCTTATTAATGAATTTTATGATTATTTTGACAACCTTTTCATGTAATAAAAATTAAAAAAAAAAACATTATGACAAATATTATGACAACAACGTTTACTATTAGCGCACTTCCAGAATCTACACAAACTAAACTTCCGAATATTATAAAATCATTAGTAGTTGACGATAACTTAATAACTGGTAAAATTCTCTCAAAAATTCTAACCAAAGAGTTTAATCATGAAGTAACATGTGTATCTAGTGGTAATGAAGCTTTGAATCTATTATCCCAAAATATTTACGATCTTGTATTTATGGATATTGACATGCCAGAATTATCGGGTGTTGAAACAAGCATGGAAATAAGGAATTCAACAAATATAAAAGAAGAAAACAGAATAATCCCTATATTTGCTTATACTACTAATAAATGGGAAGAAAAATTTTTGAATGCTGGCATGGTAAATATTGGTTCTCTTGTCACTTTATTGTTATGTTTTATACATTAAAAATATAATTTATTTAAGCCAGATTTTTATTTTATTTTTTTTTAGAATGGATATATCGGTAAACCGGCAAGCTCTGGTAAAATTCAAGCTGTGATTGAAAATATTTCTCGTCAACATTTATCAACAGCCGTTAACAGCCGTTAACACCCGTTAATTCCGTTAATTACCGATTAATTAAACTAGAGTGTATATATTTTTGTCAATAATCTGTACATAATTTTTTACTACTCTCCCGAGGAGAACAAAAAAAAAAAAAATTATATTATATAAAATGTTAGAATTTTTTGTTTCAGTTATTACGTATTACATTCTATACCTATAGTTACTATAGTTATCACATACTATTAATTTTTATATCGACCCTTGATTTTTTTTCGTTTTTTGGGAAATTGACTGGTTCACGTCTCAAACTCCGAGATTACTCCGAGTCACTAAACGTTCTTGTTTTTATGGTAGTTTAATTATTTCGATATGGTTAATTATGCAGCTTTTTACCTTCCCTAACTCTATGTAAGATAAGGTTATTATTATTATTATATATATATATGCCATTATTAATTATGTATATATGAAAATAATTAATTTTGTGTATGAAAATAATAATTTTGTATATGAAAATAATCAATAATAAATATAAATAAAAAAAAAAACCGGTGCACCGTTCATATATTAGTCATCATCATCGAGTAAATAAACTTATACTGTGTAAAAAAATTTTATTAGATAAAAGATATTCGGCGTTCCCGCATCTAGGTCCCATGTTTTTTAACACATGGTCTATGTAAATATTATAAGAAATGAATTTATTTTTTCCTTATCGCATTTTTTACTTTTTAATAGTTTCCCACACGTCTTCATTTTTCCCACAGATATTTTTTTTTATTTCAATGTTTCAAGATAATAGTCACACTATTTTACTAACTCAGAACATCACTTACCAATCGATCTAAAAATCGATCATAACGACGATATTATGAAATAAATAAGTTTTTTTTGGGTTGAGTTTATAAAAGTTTGTTTCATATTATACTTAAATTACTTATAATGGGTACATTCAAAATCAATCCATTCATGTATATATTTTAAAATTCTATCACAAGGAACACACATTATTAACTATCATCACACAAAATCATATTTATACGTATCTGGTATCAATTTAACAAATCAATATTTATCGTTACTACATTTAAAATTAAATAAATATTTGAAAGATTAGATAATGTGACAATGTTACTCTGTTAAAAATTGTTCATTCAGTACCGGGTAGAAATGTGATCCAATCAATTTTTTATAAAGAAAAACTGGATTTTTTAATATAAAAAAAAAAAATTGATTGGGTCACATCTCTCTAATACCGGGGATAAATTTATATATTAATGTATGGTACGTTAATACATAGCATATAAACAAAAAAAAAAATTTTTTTTAGTTTTGATCTTACATTTTATTTAAGTTAGTTTTGATTTAATTATGATAAGTTACCCGCATAATAAGGATCAAGGCTCTATAAAAAAAGGTTGGTACAATCACAGATGATTTACTACGAAAAAAATTTTTTCTCCCTATTGGTTCATAATTTTGGATATATTTACCTTAAATATATTACATAATCAGAAAATCTTTGGTCCTCGGTCATTGATTATGTATTGTAAAGTTTTATGAGGCTGTTTGTTTGGCTAGTAATATTTTCAAATAATCACTTGACTAGCATTCATACCTTAAATATGGTTAATTAATTTTTTTTAAACTCGGTATTATCTTTGATTTATAACAAAGTTTTTGGATTTCATTCGGGCATCTCCGGGATTTAGAAATATCATATGCATGTCATAATGGCGTACATATATCGTGGTTAATGAATGTGATAAAATCTGGCGTTAATTATCCAATTTTATTATATATTATCTTAAACCAAATTTCTTTACGTACGTGTACACATGTTTGAATATTACTTGTCTCAACCGATTTCATGTGACGCAGTAAATGCACATTAAAGGTTCTGGGCTCATATTAAAGGTGCTGGGGTTATCTTAAAGAGTGAGCGAGATAACGTAATTTATTCGAAAAAAAAATAAATAAAAAATAAATAATATAACTATATATATTGTATATTTTGTTGTTTAACTAATTTGTTAATTCAATTTATTAAACAAAATGCCATACTCCATTGATTAATTTAAATTGCAATACTTATTATTTTTCTTTTAATTCTTAACGTTATTATATACTTTAATTTTATATTATAATATAATGTTATAATTGTAAATTTTTTTATCACTTACAATATGCTTTTTTTTTTAATTTGTTTATAAATAAATAATTTGATTTTTCCATTATTCTTTATTACATCATTAAAATTATCTACGTAGCAAATGATCTCTAACTATATCGTGTTTCATCAGATCATAATTATTTCACATGTTACCTGTTACTGTAAAAACTATTTAATTACTAACGTTCACGTATTGCATTTTAATTTACTAATAGTTTAATATACAGTACAGTATATATTTACAAGTAACTATTCCTTATAAATACACTACATTATATAATTAAAAATTATATTGTAGTAAAAAATAGAACTTAGCTAAAAATAACTTATTGTTATCTATATTTGTAATACATAATATTTAAAATTAGATTATTGTTTTTTTATTTTTTAGTATATATTGTATAATATAATATATACTGTAATAAATAAATTTTTTAGTATTAAAATTTAAATATAAATTTAATTATAAATATAATTGTATATTTAACTATATATTGTATGTTCAATAATATTAAATTAGAATAAATATTAAAAATATAGTTTATATTTGATATATTTAATTAAATTTATTATTCTTTTTTTTTTGCAAAAAATCATAATTCTAGTAAATTCAAAAATTTTTGAATCTTTTTTAAGCAATTTGTACTAATTATTGTATATACTTTTATTTTGATATACAACTATCTTTTAAAGCTTTAGAAATTTTAAACTATATAGGTTGTTTTTATTAATAGTGATACAAGAAATTAATACTTTAAAGTTCTATATAATAAAGTTTTGATTTTTAAAGAATTAAAATTTTAAAAAAAATATATAATATTTAAGCATATATATAATCTATTTATAAAAAAAATTTCTAAAAATTATTAGTTTAATATTTTTTAAAAAAATTTTAAAGTTGCTTAATTTTTAAAATAAAAAAATTAAAAAAATTAAAACTTCTAGTACTTTAAAATTTACTCAATTAAAATTAAGTATATTTTTGTGCTACTATACAAATAGCTATTAAGAATAAATTTGCAAAATTTCAAATAAAATTATTATGTAAAAAAAAGTTATAGTATAATTTATTTTAATTTATTTTTTTTTATGTTCAATGATCCTGCTTCTTTTTATTAATTGAGAAAGGTAATACAATGCTGCCACTAATTATTAATTTAACTCTATCAAAAAGAAACTCTCCAAGTACAAAGTACCCAAAGCAATCTGCCATAACAGCATTTTGTCTCAAGTCAGAGCCCGAACTTGCTTGAACTTTTGTACAATATACACTCAACTATCACCGAAACTGGCATTGTATGCTATATCAGGATCATTTTTTTTCTTTTAAATTTTTTCTTCTTCACAAAGGGAATGAAAAAGGAGTAAAGTAAAAATAGACAAAATAGAAAATGAGTACAAAAAGAAAATATAAAGGGAAAAAACAAAAAACAAAAGAAAAGAAAAGAAAATAACAAAAAGAAAAAACAAAAGAGAAAAAGAAAAAACAATCTAGATAATAGTATACACATAATCGAAGCCTATACTACACTTGTAAAAATTATACAGTATTAACTAAAATCTTAGTACTGTATTTAAAGTAAAAAACTATAAGGAAAAAACTATACTAAAAGGTCGAGATATACCAATCAAAATATTTCTAAAGACCCACCAAAAACGTCTGTTAATTATTGCTATATACATAAACACATTAGCAGCTGTGTTGTGATCTTTCATGACTTCTCGTAACTTTAGTTTCCATTTTTTTTCTTTTGGAAGGAGCATACCGAAATTCCCACTTTTTGGTAAAAATTTTGTGAAAAGCCGTATGGGAGACTGAGAAACCACCATAGAGAGAGTGTGGGAGTTTGCAAAGTATAGAATAGTATAGAAAACTAGGAGCTTGCTTCCACTAATGCTTCTACAAGTTCTTGACATATACTTTCGGTATTTACCAACTACTTGTTCGATAGTTCTGTAGACTTCTACCGGGAAGCCAAAACCCCAAAAGAAGTTCTTTTTTAACTCTATTTTAGTTCTTCAAATAATCCAAAGACTTATCAAGCTTAAGACTACTAGTAGGGATTAAAACTATTTAACTATTTAAAAATTGCTCTATAGTTCCGAGCAGAATTATTTTGGTCGTGGGCCGGAATTATTTTAATGCCAGCCAAATTAAACGGTTAAATGGTTAAACGATTAAACAATTAAGAAAAATTTTAGGCAGTTCCAATCCCTAACTACTAGTTCTAGTTGCTACAAGAGAAGTTTTGTGTATTGTTTTCTATACTAACTAAACACTTGGTTGCAGGTCTGTTCGGTGATTGTTGGTTTGAGAGATTATCAGAAAGAGTTGCTATATATAGTATAATTTATAATACTAATTTAAACTTTTACTAATATAAAAATTACTATTTTATATAGTAAAAAATAATGGGTTTACTAAAATGCACCTATAGCGTTTTACACCAAGTTATACAAACTATTAGAATAGCCAATCAAAATTTAAGATCAGGTGTAACATAAAATTTCAGTTTTTTGTTTATTTTTTAAAAAAAGATTCATATCTCAAAAGTTTGCTTATAAAACCATCTTTGGGCTCTAATAAAAAAAATTCCTTGCTAAATTTTGTATATTCTAATGCCCTGATAAAATTCCAGGTCTCACTTTAACCTAAGGTAATGAAAATTTATTTTTTGTTTTTTTTTTGTTTTATAAAAATTTATTTTTTTGTTTTTGTTACACAGATTTGCAAATTCAATTTATTTATAGTGTAAAACACTATAGGTGCATTTTATAATATCTGAAAAATAAAGCCTATTTTAGATTAAAAAAGTTAAAAATCTATATTTTTTTTAGATTTTAAGAATTATATATATATATATATATAAGGGAGATGGGAGTATTATGAACAGGTTAAAGTTTCTACTAATAAAACTTTTTAATAATCAAATAGATTTTTATACAATTTTTATTATTTGAACTATGCTTAATAAAGAATAAATTACT
>QKWP01001699.1:33795-60043 GCA_003550325.1 Gigaspora rosea | reverse complement strand
TTATATTATAAGACAAAAAGTTTATATTGCTTATAAGCTGAAAATATTAAATTTTAAAGAAATTTTTTAACCAAAAAAATATTTTACAATATCTTGGCGAATTCTTTAAATATTGGTTTTAAAAATATAGTTTCTAATACAATATTGTAGTTTATATAAAGGATGACAACTTTCATTATTTGACTTTATATGATTTACTTGTAAAAATTAAGACTTGTATTAGAAGTGAAAATTTTTTTTATAGACAGGAACATATAAAATTTGAGAAAACCTAAAGAAAAAATTCTATAGTAAAAGTTCCAAAACAAAAACTTTAAACTTTTATTACACCAAAGTTTTTTAATAATTTTAAAAAAATTTTATAATAAAGTTGATAAAACAGAACTAATATTATAATTTTTACTTAGAAAGTATATAGCTGAAATTAATATTTAAGGTTTTATTTAAAAAATTTAAAATTTTAAAATTTTCGCAGACAAATATGCCTGCATAACAAAGCAAGGGATAGGTTTTTAATGCTTTCCCCTTTTTTTATTTCCTTTTTTTTTCTCTTGTCTTTTGAGTTTTTTTTTCTTGATAATTTGATTGTTCTCACCATAGATGCTAGGTAAGAGGGATTTAAAGAGATTCTGATTTGATAAGGCTAGCTATAAGTTCTAATTCTGTTGAATTAGTGCGATGAGGCACATTTGGGCACCCTTGAGATAGCCAGGTGAGGCGTTACTTAAAAAATTAGAAGGGGCATAGTAATAGATTTGATTTTGTAAACAGATTAATTTTACTGTAATTATTTCTAATAAAAGTGCTCACGAGTCCGTCAAAGAGAAAAAAAAATAAAAAAATAAAAAATATTTAATTTATATACAATAAATTTATATTTGTAGCTTGATATTATAATATATGCTTTTCCAAAAGATATATTTAAAATAACAATAATTAAACAAAATATTATTTATAAATATTTTTAACTTACTATATTTATATGTATTGTATCACTATTAATGAGATGGCCTATATTTTTAAACCAAATTTTAAATAGAAACTTATAGTTATAGCAACTCTATATATAGCAGCGAATTATATTTAAGAGTAGGAAAATTTCTATTTTGTTTTTTATTAAAAAAATTAGAAAATTTGTAGCTAATTTTAATTGGTCAATAATAAGCAACATATTATATAGTCATATGCTTAATTGTAATTGGCTATTCATATAGAATTGCTATTAATCCATTACTATGAACTAATGCTTTATTTTTAAAATAACTTATAGTTATCTTTATATAAATATTTGTTTTGGCAATCCTGCTTTTATTAACTAGGAAGGTATATAATTATATATACAAAATTTTAGTTTACATTAGCTACTATTTAAAATCCTTTTTTCTTTACTAAAACAGGACCGGGAAAACTATATATAAGGCCCCCACCAAAAAAATCCAAAATACATATCTATGCGAATCGCAATATAATTGGCTATTTGGCTATTTTTTCATCCAAATATAGTAATAAACCCAAAAAGAAAAGATCTTTATAAGCAAATTACTATGGTTGCGAATCATCCTACTTATAATTTTTACTAGCAGGGACATTTATATAATTTAAAGTACTTTTCAAATTATAGTAAAGTGGGGACCTTATATATAGTTTTCCCGGTCCTACTAAAACTCACTCATACTACTTAATGTCTGCTAAGTATAATTTGCTATCAACAAATTTTTCTTCTTTAAGGGCATGCAACTGTTTGCACTTGCTCTCTCATGATCACTAAATAGCTACTATTAGGGGAGTAACAAAAATCAGGTGATTTTTTAGGGGGGGAGGGAGTAAGAAAAGTTGAAATTATATATAAGAACCTGACTATTTATATATTGAGAAAGAGGGGGGGGTAGGCCTCTGATAAAAAATAATCAGGTGATTAATGACACTGCCCTTAGCCTTGTTAAGATTGCTAATTTCTTTAAATTCTTTTTATTTAGCTTCAATAGTAGAGTAATTTTGAATATGAAAAAAAAACAGATTCAAATAAAAAATTTAAAAAAAAAAGTAAAAAAAAGAAAAAAAAAACTACAAATCCTAACCAAAATACCAAAAACAACAAAAAGAAAAGAAAAAGATAAGAAAAACAAAAAACAAACTAATCTATAACAAATACAACCTAAATTGTATAAAAGTAAAAATTATATAATACTATAATATATAGAAACCCTAGCAAAGTATTATATGTAAACTATAAAGCAGGAAAATATATACTAAGAAACTATGTCTAATTCTAGAAAATAGAAAAAATTTCTACAAATATTTCTAAAAACCTCTAACATATCATTCATTGTTTACATTACAATAAAATGATCACTTGTGACTAGTAATACTACTAAAATTGATTTTTGAAAAAGGCCTATTTCGTCTTTATTAAAAAAAATTAAAATTTTTTATAAGGAAGAGCAAATAAAATTTTATAAATATGTTCCTTATAATTTTATCTATTCAAAAAAAGTATCAAATAATTTTGTCTTTCAAGTAAAATAGATAAAAACAATTTTGTCTTCAAATTTTAATTTCAGGTTTTAGAACCCGAAATGCTTTCGTCCTCATGTATACTTGTGACATCAACTCTAATTAGATAGGTGCAATCCCAATTTGAAAGAAGTAAAATACTGCTGATTATACACAAGGACAAAATTATTTTGAGTTTGAAACCCGAAATTAAAATTTGATTCCAAAATTGTTTTTGATCTTTTAGGATCCCGAAATATATATAGATAAGTCAGATTAATTATAGGGTTATTAAAAAAGGAAAGATCTGCAAAAAATCTTCAAAAATAAGCAAAAAAATTACTATAAATAGAAAAATTTGTATAAAAAACCTCAAAAATAAGCAAACTCATACCTGACCTACCTATGTATATTTCGGGATCCTGATCTATTTTACTTATAACCTAAAATTTTTTGATACTTTTTTTGAATAAACAAAATTAAAAAGAGTAAATTTTATTTGCTCTTCCTTATAAAAAATTTTAATTTGCTCTAATGAATCTAAAATAGCCTTTTTTAAAAATTAATTTTGGTAGTATCACACTGCTGAAGTACTGCTGATCTTTTGCAGAGGATAAGCTAGATTTTATACTTTTTAGTAAAATTTTGAAAAGTTCAAGAAAAAGTGTTAAAGGTACTAGCTTGTGAAGAACTATAAAAGTATATTTATACAAAATAATATATTCAACCAAAAGTATACTCTACTAATATTTCATTACTTTTAAAAAAACTTTAGAGTTTTTAGCTTTACTATATCTTCTATAGCACCAGATTCTTCTACCAGTAAGTTAAACCCAAAAGGAGAACTCTTTTTTAACTTTATATTTTAACATTTGATCTAAAACTCTAATCTAGTTGCTTCAAGATAAAGTCTTGTTGTATGTAAATATATTAGTTATAGTTGTTATAGAACAGTAGTTATAAAAAAAGTTTGGTACAAAGGATTATTGAAAAAAGTCTTAGGTGTTATAATTTTTTTATAATAGTTTTTTTTTTTGTTTTTTTTTTTTTTATTTCTTTAATAGTCTTATTAGTGCTATATTAATAAGTTTATATACTAATATACAATTTGTATATAAAAAATAAACTCTCCAATTGCAAGCCTGGTATCATTCGGCTATTCTAAGACACCCAGATGCGACCTGTCATACTAGTTTTCAATAGAAAACTAGGGATTATAGTTAGCTTTGTCAAAAAAACTGATCCAACATAGTTTATTACAATTACATATATAATTATCTATTGTTTCTTCATACAATTTTTTAATTTCACTTTTCTTTTCTTCTTTATGTTGTATTCAAAACCGGTATACTATTGGATGAATATAGAACATCTAATCCCATCTAGTGTTCCTATGAACCTGAACTGAACTGAACTGAACTTAGGTCAAGTTCAGGTTCAGGTTCAGATTCAGGTTCAGTATTGAACCTGAACCTAAACATTTTTTAAAACATGTTTAGGTTCAGGTTCAGTATTGAACTTTTAGAGCTGGTTCAGGTTCAGTTCAGGTTCAGTTCATAAGTTGAAGAACATGTTCAGATTCAGTCTAGTGTTCAGAGTCTGGTCTGGTCCAGACCAGTCTCAAACTCTAAATTTTATTATTAAAACTTTATACTAAACTCAAACTCAATCATAAGTTTGGTCAGGCTAGTTCAAAATTTTCAAATTAGTTTGAGTCTGAATAAAAATATTGTATTTTTTGATGCTGAACAAGTTTACTTAGAGTGAGAAGTATAAATCAGTTAGTAAAATTTAGAGAATCATAGCATTTTGTATAATTTTATTAATAAAATTATACAAATTTCTATAATTCTCTAAATTTTACTAATTGATCATAACTTCTTGATCTAAGTAAACTTGTTTAGCACCAAAACATACATCATTTCGGTATATTTTATTTTATTTTCCTTAAAATTTGCGTCAAAGATGCTTAATTTTGAATTTTTGATAAAAATTTCCACAATTAAGCATCTTTTCTTCAAATTTTAAGAAAAGTAAAATAAAACATGCTGATTTGATGTATTTTTTGGTGCTTAACAAGTTTACTTAGTGCAAGAAATTAAGATCAATTAGTAAAATTTAGAGAATCATATAAATTTGTATAAATTTATTAATAAAATTATACAAATTTCTATGATTCTCTAAATTTTACTAATTGATCATAACTTCTTGATCTAAGTAAACTTGTGCATACATTATGAACCTGAACATGTTCATGAACCTGAACTGAACCTGAACTGAACTTTTTTTAAGTTCAAGTTCAGGTTCATGTTCAATAATTTTAAGTTCAGGTTCAGTTCAGTATTGAACTTTAAGAGCTGGTTCAGGTTCAGGTTCAGGTTCATTGAACCTGAACCTGAACCTCTATTGAACTGAACTGAACTTCGGAACCCTAATCCCATCTCTTTAGATGGGTAAAAAACCTCTGCACTTGCACTTTTAATGTGCGATTCTGTTTTTTTTTCAATTCTCTCGTAATATCTATTTAAAATTACTATTTTGCCACTATGCTATCCCTTAGATTGTAGTAGAACACAGGCAAATTTGCCTGTGTTTTTGCACTTTTTTAGCTCTGATTTACTTTTTTAAAATGCTAAAATAATTAAATAAAACTTTGTACAATTATATTTGAAAATAAGGATTACTTTTTTGCAAAATTAGTTTTTATATTATAAGAAAATAAATTATAGTTACATATAAGCTGAAAATAGATAATTTTAAGAAAAAATTTTTTTAAAAAATTTTATTACAATTTTCTGCGATCTTATTTAGTTTTAGTTTTAGAACTATAGTTCTTAAGACAATATTGTAGTTTATATAAAGGATGACAACTTTCATTATTGCAACTTTAATGATTTACTTGTAAAAATTAAGACTTGTATTAGAAGTAAAGATTTTTTTTATAGACGGGAACATATAAAATTTGAAAAAATCTAAAGAAAAATTTTAATAGTAAAAATGCCAATACAAGAACTTTAAACATTTATTATATTAAAGTTTTCTAATGATTTTAAAGAAAATTTATAACAAAGTTACTAAAACAAAACTCAAAGAATATTTTTTACTTAGAAAAGATATGGCTAAAATCAATATTTAAAATTTTATTAAAAATTTTAAAATACGCAGGCAAATTTGCCTGTGTTACAATCTAAGGATAGCAAGTTTGCCATATGAGATTATAAAAGCCATTCTCTACTATAGATTTGTAACATTTTACGAAATCCAGTATTTCTTTTTTTACATCTAATAAAGTTTTAAGTCTTGATAACATGTTCTGTAGAAAAAAACTCTGTATTATACTTTACTTAGCTCCTGATATTTACTCCAAATAAGGTTTTTCTTAACTCATTTTTATCTAATTTTGAGAGATTTTTTGTAAAATGTTCTTTTGCGCTATTACAAAAGCTACTTTCTTTATATTTAACCAGTACATTATATAACTTATATACTCAGTCATATAATCAAGTGTTTCTTTTTTTATTTTGTTACATAAAATACAATTGCTTTCAGAATAGATATCTATTTTCCTTTGTTTAAGAACTGAAAAGTTTGTTCTTTATTAATTAAGCACTTCAATTTAAAAGCCACTCTTCATTGATTTACATTTGATTTTAGTTTTTTTTTTAAGTTCTTTCAGAACAAAAACCAAGAGTGCTTGATTACTTTTTTATTTGGTTCAACATATTTTATAGCTCTTGAACACTTAAAATCTAAACTAGCTTTAAACTTAAAAATTAGCTTAATAAAGAAATGAAGCAGCATCTTAATATATATTTCTTTTCACAACAGAATACTATCAAGTTTAATATTATTCTCTAACTTTAGATTTTCTAGCTTGGTGAGCTCTGTTCCTTTTTTTGCTAACTTGTTAGCTTCTTTATTCCATTTCTCTTTACTTTGATCCTTAATTTTATTAAGTTTTATTTTAATTTTCTTTGACTACAAGAGGTCATGAATTTTTGTAATCTTTCTGTTTGCTCTAATGGTAAAAAGCCTTTAGCTATACTTCTATATCCAGGCTTGCAATTGTTATCACACTATTTGTATTAATAATTATATCTATTTTTTTTGGTACTATTAATAGCACCATTCAAATTTCTACTAATTAGCTTTTGTTAATAGAAGCCAGAAGCCAAACCCTACTTTTCCTTCTACTATTTTAGAACTTTTAGAGAAATTCAACTATATCCAACTAGCTTCTATTACTTTTCTATCCTCTTTTTAACTAAAGATCTATCTGTATATACTTGATAACTATTATTATCTGCTACTAGCAAATAGTAATAGTGACTAATGAGTATATTTGTTAATTCAATACATAGCTCTTGTATCTGAATTAATTCTAATATGATTTTAAATTTTAATCCTGTTTGCCAAGCTAAAGAAATCCTCTAGTAATATATCCTCTTTGGTTTCTGTGTTGTCTATAATTAATTGGTTCAAAAGAGTTCTATATTTTGACAGGTTTTTTGTTACTAAAGGGTATAATACCAAGCACTTTATTTATATATATTGATATATTTTTCTCTTCTTTTTTAGACACGAGTTGGTCTGCTTCTTGCTTTATTTTTCTAGATGTGCCAAACTGAATATATACATCTTTTATTCTAACCAAAATGTATTTTTCTTTCTTTTTCAAGATCTTGCTAGCAATAAATTTACCACTCTAGTTTGAGTAAAAACAAATTATTTTCTTCTTTCTCTTGTTTTCTGAGATCTTGTCCAGCTTCTACTCCAAGGCTTACAGCTTGCTGTTCTTCTCTAACTGAAGTCCTTTTATGCATCTTGACATATTGTTCAATAATATTAATCTTTTTATATCTATAAACCAATTTGCTTTTCTGCTCCTACTTGGTATCTTCTTAATTAACTTAAGTTCTTGCTATGAAATTAGATTTTCTATCTTATTATTCAACAACTGTTTTACAAAAACAAATTTAACCTGCTTAATGTTTTGTAGGTTTTGATAAAAGATTTTACACCTGCTATTTCTTTGATTTTTGTTTCTTTGTTTTTAATACAGATAAAAAGCTATTTAGTTTAAAATATAATACTAATGGACTGAGCCTTAAAAAAAGATATACAAATTAAGCTACCTTTCTAAACTTTTTTGAGCATATTTTTTCAGTTTCTAGCTACATGTTCTCTGTTATACATGCATTCCAAAACTCTTGATGGCCCTTATTAAAATTAGATTTGTTATACTACTTTTGGGATTTAATTTCTTTTGAAGATCTATAACCTGCTTTGTCATGATTTCTTGAGCCAAAAGCTTATATTCTAAGAATTTTTTGTATAAGATGATATAATTACCAGCCTTTTGTATTATATCTAGTTGCTTAACTATTTAGATATAAGATTAGTATATCAGATATACTATTAAGAGCCTGGAATTGAGAGTTTTGAGAGTTGCAAGATATAATAAGTTTCAGAAGCTAGCACCTATTATTAACATAAGCCAATTGGTTTAGATTTCAATTTAATGCTATTGTGAATTGTCTCACTATATCACATGCTTTCTTTTTTACTAAGGACTTCTTTATCTTTTCATTTATTTATATTTTCAAAAATTTAGTAGTTGTGTCTATACTCTTTGCTTTAACTATCTTGTTTCCAAAATACAAAAAGCTCTCTTTCCTATATAAACTTGAGTTTAAAATTAATAGCTTGGATTTTTTTCTATTTATTTGTATGTTATTTATTCTAAAAAATTTGCTTGCTACAGTGCGCGACACTTAAAGACTACATAAACTTTAAAAGCTAATAACTTATTATCTAAAAAAGATATTTTAAAAAGGAAGCCACTATTTTATAGCTAAATTAATTTATTACAACTTAACGGCCTTATTTTTTAAAAAGTTTTAATAACTTTTCAAAATATATAGCTTTAAAAATATTATTTTTATATGATATGTAGAAATTTAACCAAAAATGGGACAAGTTACATGTTTTGGCTTCTTGTTATTGGCTAATTTTAAAATTATTTTTAAAATTATTTTTAAAATATTTTTTATTAATTAATTTTTGACCAATCAGAATACAAGAAATCAAAAAAATATCAAATTTCAATATGAAATTTTTGAAAATGGGACAAATTATAAAAATGTAGTCTTTAAGTGTCTTGCACTGTATTTCTATTATTTTTTCAAGTTAAGATTTGCTAGCTTAATTTATATTGTATTATCTGTATATACTAGTACTGAGTATTTCATTACAGATTGCTTGTATAATTGTCTGGTCCAATCTGTTGTTTCTTTTGTTTGATCTTATATCCTAAGTTCTCTTTACTAGCTATACAATACAGAAGAAGGTTGTAAAAAATACGCCAAAAAAAAGGTAACAAACCTTTTTCTTGGTTGATTCTGTTTGTTGCTTTATACAGGTCAGTTGTTTTTAACATAGTAATTACTCTTGCTCTCTTTTTTTTAAAAAGATTTATAATGATTGGACTATTTTGCTTAGTATTTATGGCTAACTTCAAGGATAATAAAAAAACCAAATTAAAAGCTTTATGCATGTCTTAAAACAAAATCTGTTATTTTTTTTTCTTTTTTTTTTGTATTCTCCATTAGCATATTCATAATATGGATCAGGTTTTTAGTTAAACAACTAGATAACTTTGCAAATTTGAACCTTTAAGAATTTCGTTTTCCACTATAGCTCTAGCTAGTCTCTTATTTATTACTCTTATAAGGGGCGTGCTATTTATTACGTAATATTTTTTACTTAGTAACCACTTCTACCCATGTATAGTGTGATCATTTTATTTGATCCTGTTTGATTAATATAATATATAGACGTGATCACTACCTCTGACTATGTATCTATGGTAAAAATTACATAATAAATGGCATGCCCCTAATACACTTTCAGAATAATTTTAGCAATGCTATTGGTCTAGTATTACTTAGTGAATACTCTACTTTTCACTTTTAGAAATTAAGTATAACTGTAACAACTTCTATTTGTCTAAAATATTGCTCTCTAATAAATATTTGTTAACCAATTGGCTAAAAAATTTTTGAGAGCTTACACTAGCTTGTTTAATTAGTTTATACCCGATTTCAGATAATCTAGGTGCTAATATATTTTTGGTTTCTTTGAGAGCTACAAACTATTCTTATAATTAGATTTCTGCTTCTAGATCTGTATAATATCCTTTTGTGATTCTTTTTAATAGCTTGTATATTTCTTTCATTCTTTAGGAAAGCACAGTAACTCATATAAGTTTCTAGATGAGGGTCCTCTGTTCTATATATATAGTCTAAATAGCCAATTATATTGTACATTTATCAAATATATTTTTTTAAAAAATTTTAATTTTTCTATTAGACGTAAATTCAAAAGTCAATTAATATAAAATTCTCTAATATTTATAAAAATTTTGTGGTAAGTATATTTTGATCTGCTAAATAAGTTTATTTAAGTAATTTTAATTGATTTGGTTAGTAAAATTTAGACTTTACTATGTAGCAACTTTTATCAATTTGATAATACATAACTCTTTCTAATGATCACTTGAACCAAATTATCAATGGAAGAAAAACAATAAATTTTTTGGTGGAGAGTTGACTATACTTAATGTATAGTAGGTTAACACAAGAAGAAGTTTTTATAAAGGTCAACTACTGTACCTGGGACTCCTTTATATATTCAGCATGCAAGCCAAAAGCATATTTTTGCAAAATAACTGGCAGAAGGTAGAGCCCTTGTATATTTTTTTTTTTTTTTTTAACTCTTTGACGGCCTCGTCAATGCTTTATTAAGTATTTAATAATTTCTACTACAATCAGTGGATTATATACTAAGAAACTATAATGAGCCTTAATTGACAAGCTTGACCCCACCCGGCTACCTTTTCTGGCGCCCAGATGTGACTCGTTGCACTGGGCCCTTAAAGGCCCAGAACTTCTGTCAATCACCATCAAATTGGAGTTCCCTTCAGAGTTTCATAAAAGTTTCCTAACAACTTTTCCAACATCCTTTCGACCTCTTCTTTTTTCTTTGCCCTCCCTGCTTCAGCATTAGAATCAAGCTCCCTTGACTTCTTCCGGCTCCCCTTGGGTCTCGAGGCCGATTTTTCTCTCTTCTTTTCTGCCGTTATTCCTTGACTTTCTTCCCATTTACTAAACCTTTTGCATCTCTCCTTCCATATGATTTCGAAAAACCCTTTCCATAAAGCGAAAAGAAACTTATCAACCAGTAATTTTTCCATGTTGTGCCCAATGCCCATACTCTGTAAATCCAAGATAACTTCTATTGGGACAACATACTTAATCGCTGCTACTCTTAAATCTTTCCGTCTACTATTGTGTAAACCGAAAAAAGCTTGCCTTATTGCGGACTGATCCAAGTCTTTTGTTGTTTCATTGTCTAAAATATTCCATGCTTCTTCTAATGCCAAATCCTCCACCTTTTCCCAATTAGTTCCATGTGCTCGGCATGTAGCTAAATGGTCCTGTGTTTCAACTTCTTTGGCATCACATAGAACACATATTTCAGAAGTATATAGTTCTGGTTTCCTTTCCGACAAGACTGTTAAGACTGGCAATTTCTCGCTTATACATTTAACCAGAAAGCTCTTCCTTTCACTCTTGATTAGTGAATCACCCCATATTCCCTTGAGGCTCTTTAGAAAATTCCAGAAAGCTTTCCAATAAAACTTTTTCTCCTTTGCTTCTGGTTCGAGCTTTTTGATACTTTCACTACACCACCATGCTGCTTTATTTCTGAGTTCCTGCCCTTTCTTTAAAATCAGTTTGATAGGCACTTCAAGTCTTCTTTCTTCCCGCATTGACCAAAACAGAAGCCTCTCACTTTTGACGCTTTCAGCTTTTAACGATAACCTTTGTAGCATTCCGCTTTTTGCTAGATGTAGTGCTTCCAACATAGGGCTTTCTTCGATGTTTTCTTCATTTTTGGTTAACGTCAAGTTTATGTTCTTTGCCTTTACCAGGTCTAGAATACTAGCAATTGCTGATGGACAATTCATTTTCAATAATGCTGAGGCTGTCCAGTCCATCCCCACTTTACTTAAACTCGTTAATGCAGCATCATTTTCTGAGATTACTTCTACCACTGCATCACAGCCCACAGTCAAACAAACCGTCCATAAAGCAATCAATTCCAACTGCAACGACAAGGGCCAACTATCTACATTAAGGCTCAATTCATCTAATCTATTTTCTTCTATACTATCGAAACTAATCCAACCTATACCACAATTTACTTTCCCTACACTACTGTTTAACTTCGCTAAACTATTTATATAAAATCTAATATTTGTTGATTTACTCTCTATATTCCTCCTCAATTTATCCATAAAAAACCCTTCCAATACTCTATCCAAATGCAAGTTCCTAATTAACTCAACTTCCCATCTTTCTATTACAATTTCGTCTACTATTTTACTTTCTCTACTCATATACATGCACAAATCGGCCTTGTTTTGTAAACAACTATCCAACTCTACTCCCAATTTCCACGTAGCTTCGTCCACTCTAGATACTGGAATTACTGTTCCATTTGCACAAAATTTGCGTTTAATCTGACACTTCAGCGGTAACCCCCTCCTACTATTTGTTGAGTCGCTACAACCGGAACATCTTGATAGCAACCCAAGTGAAAGGTCTGAGTCTTTTTTTTCCTGCCAATGCTCTAATACAAAGGTCGCATTGCTTTTCCTTTCTATTCTTCCGATTAGCTTTCCAGCTTCGCTGTTCCAACAAATCCATTCTTTTCTTCTTTTGTCGACTGATATGTTATCTTTTTGTAGGATAATACTTAAACTGTTAGGGTTTCGCGCTATGTATTCTGGACGCAAATTTGGTCTTGAACTTGACTTATCTACCAACTGGTTCTGTAGAATCTTGTACCAATCTGCCACTCTTCCCCTTTTTGCTACTTTTCTACCACTTTTCAACCTTTGCCAAGATAATAACCGTTTTCCATCTGTACTAATTATCTGGTTTATATAAAAGAGGCCTAAATTTTGTAGACTTCTGATTGCTTTTTTTAACTCCTTTTCTCCTAGTGATTCTGTGAAGGTTGCACCCTCACCGTTCACTTTCCATAAACTTTCACTTCGGGAAAAGCTTAGACCTTTCTTTTTTGCTTCTATTAAAACACGACATGCGAAATTATCTTTCCATAGACCTTTATATTTGTTTAGCTCTGATGCCACCCAAATGTCTTCCGTTAGTCTTGCCTTTAAACATCCTTGCATTACTCGTGCTTTAACTGCTTCTCCTATTGGATCATTCCTATTTAAATTCGTATACACTGTTTTTATCTGCCTTGCTACTACTTCATCCGCCAAGAATTTTATTCCTCCCAGTTCTTCTGAGTTGATTATCCAGTCCGGTGTGTTTTTGGCTAATCCCAATTTCCGTTTACACAACAACACAAAGGGGCGGTGAATGCTTCTTAAAATGTTTTCCTCTAACCATACTGCTTGTAGCATGTAGCTTACTTTTGGCAATATGCACATATTATTAATATATGCCAACTGACTCCATGACATTTTTTTCCTATGTAGGGTTTTAACTGCCATATTCACCGTAGCTCTTGCTTTCTGTATGATAGGTTTCTTCTGTGATCCGCTACTTAGCCATACCCCTAGGTATCTTATTGACGTATTGCCATCTTCTTCCTCTACTTTACTCTTACCGAAACTTATACTCTCTTTAGATCTGCTTGGTAAAGACCTTGACTTTCCCTTCACCACCAACAATTTCGATTTTGCACCGTTGATTTCAATATCATTCAATCTAAAAAAACTATCAGCAATTCTACATATTTCTTCTAACTGTTCTTTGTTATTAGCTATCCACACCGTATCATCCGCATATGCTAACGTCGCATATCTTGTAATTTTTATAATTTTTTTGTTCCTCGCAATATCAGTCGGAATCTCTACTTCGGCCTTAAAGCCTAAACTGCCATTTCTTTGAACTCTACACAATAATGGATCATAGAAGATTCTCCACACCAAGGGCGACAGTACTTCTCCTTGATCTATACCATCCCCAGCCACGAATTTCTTAGTTAACCCTTCAGTGGTTATTACTTGAAACTGCCTCCCCTCGAATAGGTTCATAATGAATTTAATAGTAATTTGCGGGAGTTTAATTCTTCTAAGAGCCAATCTTAAACCCTCTAATGGAACTGAGTCGAAAGCCTTTTTCATATCTTGGAATAACAGCCAAAGGTCTTCTCCCTTTTCTTTCGCCTCTTCTATTAGTGCATTCAAGATATGAATTGGACCCTCCGTTGAGTCTCCTTTTAGGCCTGCAAAGTTTCTTCCCTCCAATATTTCCTTTTCTTTACAAATTTTGCTTAACCTTCTTGCTAAGACTCTTGTGACCACTTTCCTGAAAGATTCTATTAAGGCTATTGGTCGAACTTTGTGTAGGTCAAACCCCCAATCGTCATCTTTTGGGATCAAATATAGTTGTGCTATTTTCCATTTTTTTGGCACGTAACCAATTTTTATACAAGCCTCTGCAAGCTTACGAAATAGGTCTTGTGTTTCGGAGTTCGCTTCTTTTATTAATCTATAACTTATATTAGAGATTCCTGGCGCCTTATTACTTTTTAACTCCCTTAACGTTAACTCCCATTCTTCTCTTGTTATACTTTCGTTTATCGTTTCGAACCATTTCTCATCTATTTTTTCTATTGGTTCAAATTCACTGGCCCAAGGTTCTTTCATTTCTACATAATTACTCTTTCTTCTTCTGAATTGTACTTCAAAATGATTTACTACCTCTCTCTCCAAATCTGCTGGTTCCAGAACTAAGCTTCTTTTCCCCTCCTCAAACTTGGCTATTCTGTCTAGTGTTATTTTCCTATATGGTCTTTCTAAAAGGTTTCTCAACATTTTCCCCTGTTCGTCCTTGATCATTTCGACCCTTTTGTTTATACACTCTTCGATATTTCTTTTTTTGAGCTCCTCAGCTTCTTGCTCCCTGCTTTTGTTTAAAATTTTGTACCAACTCTTTAAGTCATCAAGACTTTCTTGGTACTGCCTCTCATCTATCACATGAATACTTATGTCTAAAACTCCTTCTAATTTTCGAATTTCTTCGTTGATTAACTCTAACTTCTCTACTTTAGTATTTGTTTTTATAGCCGTCTTCAAGGTCCAAATGATTTTTCTTAGCGCTGTGGTAGCTTTCGCTAATTTGGTCGATTTTCCTAACTTTTCCTTTCTTTCAGATAAGTTGTTCCAAACTTTTTTCCTTGGAATCGCGATTCTTGCTGCTTTCAACAAACAACCTTCAACTGTGTCCCATATTTCATCTAAAAAGTCTTCTTTATAATCTATCATTTCCCTATTCAAAAAATTCCTGATTTTATTCTTTTCCTTTAGCGACATCCACAAAGCCTCTCTAAATACGTCCCAGTCCTCCTCCTGTGTCTCGTCAAATAGGAATTTGTACCGAAATGAACCATTCCTCTTAATCTTCGCTAAACCTTTTCTTCCTATAAGTCGATTAAGTAATAACTTTGCGGTTACTGCTTTGTGGTCGCTTCCTGTGAAAATCTCTACCTCACGGATTTCAGCATCCATCAGTCCTGAGGAAAGATCCTCTGAGACCCATATATAATCTATTCTAGTTTCCACAACGTTATTTGTCCAGGTGTACTCCTTTGCTTCTGGGTTAACTTCCCTGAAAGTGAGCCCTTGTATAAGATATTTTGGTGGAGATTAAAGACAAAGTATCTTGTGAAAAAACAACAGGAAACAACAAAAAAATGAGTTTTTCTGACTACACCTTTTTCTTAAAATTTCTTTTAAGTATTATCTTTCTTCTTTTTGGGTTTTTCTGAAATTTTTACCAAAAAGTGAGAATCCTAGCTTATCTCACCAAAAGATCAGTAGTGTTTACTCCTTCCAAATTGGAAATGTTCCCAGTCTGGAACTAACGGTGTCATGAGTTAGATTTGGATGCTACTTACAAATAAACAGTGAATGACATGTTAGGAATCTAGAAGGGCACATGAAGAAATTTCTTATCTTTGTTTTTTGTTTTAGTTTTAGTTTTTTTTTTCTCTATTGTATATATAACACTCTGGTAGGCTTTGTCTTGTAGTATTATATAATTTTTATCATTTATGCTCATCTATAGTTTCAATTTTATCTTTGCTTTTTCTTTGGTTTTTCTTTTTTTTATTTTCATTTCTTTTGGTTGTACAGTATTTTCGATTGCTTTTTTGGTTATTTGTTTAGATATTGTCTTATTATTTAATATTTTCACATTTTTTATTCTTCTTTATGAAAAGCTCAGAGAAGAAGTTTTTAGGAGGAACAGATTCTGTGGTTTGGTAGCTAAAACCAGGTGGTGCTATACTTGGTATTGATGGGAAAGACCACACACGAGTATGAGCAAACCAATTTTAGTACAATAGCCGACTTGGGCACTCATTTGTAGAAAGCTGCATTTATGTCCATTATTACTATTAGATTTCATTATTATGTAGCTTCTGTGTAATACTCTAATAAAGATGTGATAGGCTATGAAGTCATAAAAAAAAAAAACTTTTATTAATTGTAGAGCGAATATATTTTTTTAAAAACTTTTAATTTTTTCGTTAAACGTAAAAATCAAAAGTCAATTAATAAAAAATTCTCCAATACTTATAAAAATTTTGTAGCAAGTATATTTTGACCTGCTAAATAAGTTTATTTAAGTGATTTTAATCGATTTGCTTAGTAAAATTTGACTTTACTATGTAGCGACTTTTATCGATCGTGGAGCAAATATATTTTTTTAAAAATTTTTAATTTTTCTATTAAAGGTAAAAATCAAAAGTCAATTAATAAAAATTCTCTAATATTTATGAAAATTTTGTAATAAGTGTATTTTGACCTGCTGAATAAGTTTACTTAAGTGATTTTAATTGATTTGCTTAGAGAAGTGACGAAAATCTGGTAATTTTTTAGAAAGGTAAGAGGGTAAAAAAAGTTGAAATTATATATAAAACCTGACTATATATATATTAAAAAAGAGGTGAGAGTAGGTCTCTGATAAAAAATAATCAGGTGATTAATAACTAGAGTTGCAGACATTAGAACATCAATTAACAAAATGCAGGGGTGAGAGTGACGTATTGATGTCACTACCTCAATTTTATATGACGTAAGAGTAACATAGTGATGTCACTACCTCAGACCTTTCAAATGTTTGCAGCTATATTAATGACACGGCTCTTAGTAAAATTTGACTTTACTATGTAGCAACTTTTGTCAATTGTAGGGTAACTTATTTTCAGATTAAAGATGCTTTTGAATTTTTTTTAAATATTATAAAATTTGATTGGTCACTAGGGGGAGTCAGAACCTATGTAAACTCTAATCACGTAATTTACTGCACTTCTCTTAGACATTGATCTCAGCTATTTTTTCTCTTTTGGTATTGTTGCTAGAAGTGTATTATGGTCTTTTTTAGTATTTTTTCATTATCTATTATTTTTCATATCTTGGCCCTCTTGTTCAAAAAAATAATCTAATTTTATTGACTTCCATAGCTTATTTAGGATGCTTTTAAATATTTTCTTTTAATCACTTTCAATTATAGCACATCTTTGCTCTACATGGTTTTTAATTTCTAATTTTTAATTCTTGCTTTTTCTATTGCTGCTCTCACATTTAACAATTTTCACTATCCTTTCAGATCCATAATTACCTCCTCTGTGAACTTTAAATTCTTGAAATCTGTATTCCCTGGCTATAGTTAATAAAATTAATTGTATCATTGTAATTTTGCAACTCTTTTGTGGGTAAACTTCTTTTCTTTGACTTTGTAATAGTTTACTATTTTGCTAAATCTTGTTGTTGCATCTCATATGTCTGTTTTAGATTGCTTTCTATGTTTTCTATTTTTCTTAGATAGGATTTTTTTTTTTGGTATATTTATATTAGTGGCAAAAATAATACTTTGTTGAACTATATCCCATATTTCATTTAAAAAAAGATTGGTTAGAAGCATGCTATTTATTATGTAATTTTTATTATAGATACATAGTTAGAGGTGGTGATACTGTAGTGATCATGTCTATATATTATTAATCAATCCAAATTAAATAAAGTGATTATACCATACATGAATAAGAGTAGCTACTAAGTAAAAAATATTACATAATAAATGGCATACCCCTTATACAATTTGCACTACCTTTTCTAGACTTTAACTTCCTTTTTAAAAATCTATTTAAATCTTTAGTATAATTTTGCCAATCTTCTTTTGTGGCTTTTTTATACAAAAAAATATATCTCATTGCCTGCTTTCTCTTTGAAGAAGCTCTGTTGTAATTTTTAATTAAGTAGTTTATTTAAATAAATGACTAGTACAAGTTGATGACTACTTGTATAAGAAGTTATATCTTCTATTAATGAATCTTTTAAACCTGTTGATAAATTCTTAGACAACCAGATTTTGTCTATTCTCGATTTGCTTGTATTATTGCTCTATGAAAAAGCTCTTGTGTTCAGATATAAAAATTTTCTAAACTATTTTGCAAAGAGAGAATCTTACTGTTTTTATTTTGCCTGCTTCTTTTCTGTTCATATCATCATAACAAACTGACTGATCTTTGATCTATTCAAATACCTTTTGACTATTTTTTACTAAATGTTTTTACATGCTTCTTTGTTATTTGAGAGTATATACACTACTATTACTACTAATTCTAGTTGTTTAAAATAAAAATTTGCTTTTATATGTGTTTATTTCTTTTAACCAGATGTCTTAAATGTTTTTTTTAATTATCTCTAATTAAAATTCCAATACTGAATCCTTTTTTTTAACTATTTTCTTTTTTGACCAAAAACCTTTAAAATTATTAATTGCAAAATTACCATCCTTTTCAGAAATATTTGTTTCTACTAAATCTACAATTCCAATGTTCTTCTCTGATACTAATTCTAATAAATTATCTAATTTTTGCACACTTTGTTTCAGGCTATTTATGTTATATATTCCAATCTTTAATTCTATTCTTCTTTTCTCTTGGATTAAAATTGACTTCTCTTTGTTGTGGCCTGTTGGAGAAATCATTTCTTCTTTCTTTAATTCAACTGGGCACCCAAATTAGAAGTGTTGTGCCCCTATTTGTTGACTTTCTAATTTCTTAAGCTTTTTAAAATTTTTTTTCAGAGCCAGATTTCTATAGCTCATACATTTTTAATAACCTGTTTTATCCTCTTTATAGTGATAAGTTAACCTTTTGGTGCCTTTTTTTACTCTTTTGTTTCACTAGCCTTTGGTTAAATTCTTTTCTTTATAAAAAACTTGCTTTTTTATTTTTTCTTTCCTTATATTAATACTTTTCAAATTTCCCTTACAAAAATCAGTCTTGGCCCTAAAAGTTAGATTGGATTCTCTATCTTCTATACTATTTCAAAAACTTTTTGTATTAAAATAATACATTTGTATATTTAGTACTCTATACAAATCCTCCTTTGATTTGAAATAAACTAACACTTTACTTTACTGGTTCCTATTTCTATTAGTTGAAATCTATACTACCTTGGCATTAACTATTTTAAATTGTCTTAAAAGTGATGTCTCTATTGCACTTATTGGAAGATTGTAAATTGTTGTTCCTTTTTTTTTAAAATATTTTTGTATTAAACTCCCCTTTCATTAAACATAACATTTTTCTGTTTATGAAATAAGTTGACTATACCTTTTTGAATACTTTTAGTCTTGTTTTTACTTTCATTTCTATTTTAATCAAGACTGCTTTTAAAATCTCTACTTGTTGATACTTATTGACAGTTACCTATCTATAAAAACTTAAATATCTACAAATTTGACCTGTACTATCTTTCATAAGTATATTCTATACTGTGAAATAGCTTGTTTCTATTTTTCTATTTTGTACTATAAAATTTACATGTAGTTAGAGAGGGGCCAATTTGAACTATAAATATCTGTTAAACTTGTTTTGTTCTTTTTGGGTACTGTTTCTTTACTTTGTGTATCTGCTTTTTGACTATTGCAAATTTTTGCTTTTCTTTTGTTGTTCACAAATTGATAAGCATCTGATATAACTTGGTCCAATTCAAGTTTAATCTTGTTTGTATTTATATTTAGAAATTGACTATGTATAGTTAAATTTAATAAATCTTTCAAAATCTCCTTTGAATGCTCTATTTGTTCTAAAACTTCCTCAATACTATCCCTTAGATTGTAGTAGAACACAGGCAAATTTGCCTGCGTTTTTGCACTTTTTTAGCTCTGATTTACTTTTTTAAAATACTAAAATAATTAAATAAAACTTTGTACAATTATATTTGAAAATAAGGATTACTTTTTTGCAAAATTAGTTTTTATATTATAAGAAAATAAATTATAGTTACATATAAGCTGAAAATAGATAATTTTAAGAAAATTTTTTTTTAAAAAATTTTATTACAATTTTTCTGCGATCTTATTTAGTTTTAGTTTTAGAACTATAGTTCTTAAGACAATATTGTAGTTTATATAAAGGATGACAACTTTCATTATTGCAACTTTAATGATTTACTTGTAAAAATTAAGACTTGTATTAGAAGTAAAGATTTTTTTTATAGACGGGAACATATAAAATTTGAAAAAATCTAAAGAAAAATTTTAATAGTAAAAATGCCAATACAAGAACTTTAAACATTTATTATATTAAAGTTTTCTAATGATTTTAAAAAAATTTTATAACAAAGTTACTAAAACAAAACTTAAAGAATATTTTTTATTTAGAAAAGATATGGCTAAAATCAATATTTAAAATTTTATTAAAAATTTTAAAATACGCAGGCAAATTTGCCTGTGTTACAATCTAAGGGATAATCTATTGTTCTATATTCTAATACCACAAGTATTTCTTTTTTTTAATTTTTTTCTTGCTTTGCTTTATTTTTTGCATTTATATGATGAACTACTGCTTCTTGTTCTCTAATAATTTTTTGGATTCCTTGATTTCTTTTGCTTGATTATTCAAAAAATTGATAAACTGTAGCTCTTCTATTGTTAGATACTACTTACTAGCTTCTTTGTAATTAAAGTAAGCCAAAGTTTCAAAAGCATCTCTAATTGTTGCAATGATTTCTAGTATGTTGAGACCAAGCTATGCAGCTACCTACTAGTTGATCTTTCTTAAAAGTCTTTTGTTCTGTAAGTTTAGTTTTCATTTCTTGAAAATTTTTTTTAAATATCTTCTTAGCTTTGTTAGACGTTGCATTATTAACTACCTTGTTTACTATAAGAACCCTGAACATCTAGTACAGAGGTTATACACTAGTTATATATTATATATTTTAGCAAAAACTAAGCAAAAAAAAACAGTTTTTAGCAATTATTTTGGCATCCAGTAGTCCAATTTGAATAAACTTTTTTTTTAAAATGAAGCTCTTAGTGAGATACATCTAACAAAAAAAAGTTCATTCAATTCTGATCAATCACTGGATTAGAAGTTATTTAAGTAAATATAGTTTTGTTATTTTTAGCAAATTAGGTTAAAATTGGCCAAAATCCAGTTATGACCTATATGAGAAATATTTGGAATTCTACTATATATATTTGCTTTGCTTTTATTGTTTGCATGTTGTAATAGATCTTGTGTCTATCTATTTTACTATACTATAATATGTGCATGTTTGTATTTTGTTTACTTTTGTTTATTTGTTTATTGTATTATGCATTTATATATTTGTTTATTTTTGCTAGTAACTGTTCTTACAGAGTTAATATAAAATCTCTAAAATTTTCAAAAAATTTTTTCAAAAAATTTTTAAGTGTGCTAAAAGTATTTTTTTTTACTTTTTATATTCTAAAATTGCCACAAAGTTCTAATAAACTCTTTATCTATTTGGTTGTTTTTTCTTTATTTATCCACTTTTGATATTGGGTTTGGTGTATTTCTGATTTTTGAAGTTTACTGAATTCAAGTATATACTAATACAATTACTAGTATAATTACAAAATAAGAATAATTAGATAAGAAAGCTATTAGAAATCAGATAATTTTCTAGTTTTTTTTATTTAAAAATTATTATTTAGGGGGCATCCACAAATAATGTTATACAAGAAGTGAGTCAGACGAAAAATAATATTTTTTCTGATAAGTAGAGGGGGGTCAAAAAAATATTAAATTTTTTTAGAAAAATTAGCTAAAAACTGATTCAGTGGTTCAAAAATTTAAGGATTTTGGTACTATTCAATTCATTTCAGTGAGTAGTGCCAATTTCATTTCATTTGAATCACTGGATCAAAAGTTATTGGCCAAATGCTATTAGTTATATCTTTTTTTATAAAATTACTATATAACCAATAGTTTTTTGCAAATAACTTTTAATCCAATGATCCAAGTGATATGGTTTTGGTATCATTGAATTTGTCGTACTAAGATGAATCGAATGGTATTTAAATTATTTAAATTGGATCACTGCGCACAAATATTCACATTTTTGTAAAATTTATATATAAATATATAGATTTTGAAAAATTTTTTTATATAGTAAAAGGGGTCAAGCACTACTATAAGAGAGTACATAATGCTATTTATGGATGCCTCCCTTATTTAAATTAAGCATTTTAAAACAGTTTTTTATTATATTGCTAATTAATTTATTTTTTTATTTGGTTTATATTTTTATTAAAGAACAGGACTAGACAGTGCCCCATGCACTTTGTGCCCCCTATTGTTATATCTTGAAATTTTACTAGGGTAACTCCTGTTGCACTTCTAACAAAAAATGATCCTCTCACAATTCTGTACTAATTTTTGTTCCTAACCCTAATTTTAACTCTAACCCTAACTCTAACTTCAGGCGAAATTAATTATTAGTACATTAGGGGGCACAAAATGCACAGTGGCACTGTCTAGATTATTCCTATTAAAAAATTATAAACCATTTGTAGTAACACAAATTCATTCCGATCTCTGGATCCTGTGATTGGATTTTTATGATTTTGGCTTGCTAGAATGCTCTCATTAAGCTGATCATTTTGGTAGTTAAATTATCGAATTTGGCCCAGTAGATCAAAAGTTATTAACAATTGAAAATTAATTTTCAATTGTTAATAACTTTTGATCTACTGGGCCAATTTCAATGATTTAACTACCAAAATGATCAGCTCAATGAGAGCATTCTAGAAAGCCCAAAATCATAAAAATCCAATCACAGGATCCAGAGATCGGAATAAATTTGTGTTACTATAAATGGTTTATAAATTTTTTAATAAATTATAAAACTTTTATAGTAATATATATCTATTCTGATCTTAGGATCCAGTGAATAGATTTTAATAATTTTGGCTTGCTAGAATCCTCTTATTGAGAGTATCATTTTGGTAGTTAAATCATTAAATTTGATCCAGTAAATTAAAAATTATTAATTATTAAATATTGTTAATAAATCTATAATTTTGGTCAAAAATAATTTTGTAACTTTGGCCAGAATTATAAAATATTGGCCAGAATTATACCTGATACTTCAGCTAACCCCCACCCCCCCTAAAATCAGCTAATTTCTGGAAGCCCCCTAAGAGTAGTATCATCTGCATAAGCAATGCATTTTGTTCTGAAAGATTCCACTCTAGTTTCCCCTTGAGCTGAAATTGGCCAATGAAGTTTCAATTCAAAACCTTTTCCCTGTTGTTGAAGTTTACAGAGAAGGGGGTCATATACTATTTGCCAAACCAGCGAAGATATAATTTCTTCCTAATCTATGCCTTCCTCAGCCTCGAAACTATTTGTTGATCCAAACTTTGTGATAATCTTTATGTTTCTCTTCGAGTACAGTTCTACGATAAAGGTAGCTATTTTTCTAGGAACTTTTATTCTTTCTAAGGCTTTTTGAATGCTCACTATGCTTACTGAATCGAAAGCTTTCCTTATATCTTGTAATAGCACCCATATCTGTTCTTTTTCTTCCTTTGCATACTCGAATAAATTGTTTACAATGTGGATTGGACCATTTGTCGAGTCTCCGGGTAATTCTGCGAAGTTAAGACCCTTCAAAATATGCCTCTCTACTATTACTTTGTTTAATATTTTCTGGATTACTCTGACCATACTTTTTCTAAAAGTGTCTAGAAGAACTATTGGTCTCATACTGGTCAATGACAAATCCCATTCTGTTAGTTTGGGGATAGAGAATATCTGGCTGATCTTCCACTTCGAAGGAATTATTTCTGTATCCAAAACCTGATTTACAAATTTGACAAAAAGCTTGGTTGCTTGAGGACTAGCTTTTTGTAGCAGCCTATACCCGATTCCAGATATGCCTGGAGCTGTATTAACTTTAGCTGCTTGAACAGACTCTATCCACTCTTGTTCAGTAATCAGTTCTTCTATTTCTTTATACCAATTCGGGTCAATGTCCTTTTTTGGTCTGTATTCATCTGCCCATTCCTCTGATATTTGGTTAAACCTATGATTTCTTCCACTAAAATAGTTTTGGAAGAAAACATCTGTTTCTTTTTCAACTTTTTCTGGGTTTACGACCAATTCCGAGGATAGGCTTCTCGAGTCTTCTCTCTTAACTAGTATCTTGTCGATTGAGGCTTTTTTTCATGGTCTATTCAAGATACTGTTTAACATTATTTTATCTTGTTTTCCAATTATACTGAACCTCTTTTCTATATTCTCTAATATCTGCTTGCTCCTTCTAGATTGTTTCTCTCCTTTTAGCTTCTTTTCTAAGATTTTAACCCAATCTTTTGTTTCATTAATCTACTCTTGTAACCATATATAAGGAGTATCTGGAATCTGTGTTCCATGTTTCTCATTATTTATCTGTATTTGTGTATCATAGAGGAGTTGGTCAATTGGCTCTACTGGCTTCTCCTTATTCTTTTTTGCGACTCTTACTAACCTCTTTAGGTTCTTTGTATCAGTGAATAAAGGGCTTCTTTCTATATTCTTTTTGTACTCGTCTCTAGAGTACTTAACCATCTTTGAAGGAATATTTCTTTGGGCCGCTTTTAAAATCATATCATGTAACTGCTCCCAATCATAGTTAATTTTAGCTTGTTTGTCTATTTCAGTGTCAGCTTCGTTTATTTGTTTGAGTAAGAGTTTCTTCACTCTCCTTTCTAGGTCTGCTTAGAAGTTTTCCCAATTCTCTTTACTTGCTTTCTTATAAAGAAAGATTTTTCTTTTTGGGTTATTTACCTCTTTTCTAGCATCATTGATGAAACGGAAAATTGGAAACATGTTTATTTTTGACCATATTGTGTTGTGATCACTGCTTGTGATTAGAGACATATCCTCTTTATCACTTTCTACTAAGCCTGCTTTCATTTCACCATCTACCCAAATATGATCTATCATTGTCTTGGTTCTTCCATTTGTCCATGTATATTTGGTCTCTTTTGGGTGACAGTGTCTAAAAGTTTCAACGAAACCAATTCTTCTTACCGGTAGCCATGAGGCAAGTGCCATTCCCTTCTTGCTTTTTTGTGCATTGCTGTTTGTAGAGTCCAGGTCCGGGTCTAACAGAGTATTGAAATCACCTTCCAAAATGTAGTATGTATCCCTTTTCCTTGTTGCTATTGCATTCATTACTTCTTTTTGTAGAGAAGTTCTAATTGTTCTTTCGTTTGAAGAGAAATATAGAGTCCAGAAAACTATCGTAGTTTTTTTAATGTTAGGTGAACCTCAAGACTATAGGGGTTTCTTTTTTGTACTTTAGTTATATGAGCAGCCCATTTTCTATCAATCAATACTCCAACTCCTAATCCCTTTTTCTTGTCTTTTTCTATATTGGTCCAAAAATCTAAATATCGGGATCTATCTATTTCTATAAATTTTTCTTGTCTATTATCTATATTCATTTCTATTATATCTAATAAATTAAATTTCTCCCTTGTACCAAAATCTACTAATTCTTGTAACCGATAGCTATTGTTCTTAACTCCATTAATGTTATGTATTCCTACTTTTAATTCCAAAAAATCATCCATCTTCCCTTTATCTCTATTTAAATAAACACCGCAACTATCTAATTTTTGATTTGTACTACTAGGAATGTCCAACCTTCTACATCAGCAAAAAAAATATGCGTAAATCTCCGTAAGTTTTTACGCAGGGATAAACTTGCGAAAAATTTACAATTAGTTCAGAGTATTACGTAGGGGTAATAATTACGAAAATTTACGCTATAGTAATTTCGGAGTATTACGAAGGTATAATAATTACGAACTTTTACGGCATAGTAAATTTGAAATATAGCAAAAATATTATGAACAACAAACATTAAAAACTTGCGAAAACTGGCGAAAACTGGCATAGATCAATGATATATTGCGATATTACGATCAATTAATAATAAAATTCACATAATCATGCTTTTTGCAAATTTTTTAAATGTTTTACAGATTTTTGCATATTTTCGCATATTTTCGCATATTTTCACAAGGTTTCGCAATTTAATATAAAATTTTATATTTTTTATTTATTATTATAATATTATTATACATTATATTTTAATTTAATATATATTTTTAATCAAAATTATATATTTTATTATATATTATTATACATTTTTTCGAAAAATTAAAAAAAATGACAAAAAAAATAAAAACAAAAAAAAACTAAAATCGAAAAAATAATAAAAAAAGCAAAAACAAAAAAAATAGTAATATTTTGAACCCTTTCACACTTTGTCACATAATGCTAGCTCTAAACACTTATTTTTCTCATCCTGCAGTTTGCTATTATTTCTTTT
>QKWP01001699.1:0-32403 GCA_003550325.1 Gigaspora rosea | reverse complement strand
TTTTTTTTTTTTTTTAAAAAAAAATATTTTGAAATAATTCAAAATATTTCAAAAATATTAGCTAAACATTAATTCATTTTGAAATAATTTGAAAATTAGTGTAAAATAGTTTTTTTTTATTTTTTTTATGCACTGTAAGAAAATCATAAATTTATGTAAAAATTTTATGTAAATTTACAATTTTCTTACATACCATAAAAAAATTGTAAATTTACGTAAAAATTTTATATAAATTTACAATTTTCTTACACACTATAAGAAAATCATAACCTTACGGAAAATTTTTACGTAAATTTACAATTTTCTTACACATCGTAAGACTTACGTAATTTTACACTAAATATTACGTAAGTTTACGATTTTCTTACATACTGTAAAAACTTGCGCAAGTTTTGCATATATATTTTTGCTGATGTAGTAGTACCTATTTTTGCTTGCACAACTTTGGCACCTGTTAGGAGTACTGTAGAAGGTTTTCTTCCTGCTCGATCTGAGAAATAATCTCTTGCACCAATGATGCCTTAAGCTCTTCTATGTATTTAAAGTATATCTTTTCTTTTTTCCCTACCAAATGTATCTTTGTTTTCTTTTTTCTATCGCATTCTGTGTACTCCTTCTCTTTGTTTTTCTCTTTCGTTTTGCTTGACTTTGCTCTAATAATCATATTTGATTCTCCACTAACTTCTTGTCTTTCTTTTCTATATTTTATACTATTTCCTACTACTTCTGACTTAAATTTGGGATCTTGTTGTTTTCTTCTTTCTCTGTAGTCTTTTCTTTCCAAATTAATATTTGGTTATAATAATTGACTCCATGCTTAAGAGCGACCTTCTTATCCTCTTTGCTCGAAAATTCTAGCACCACAGACCCTTTTTGTTTTCTGTTACGGTTATTAAATATGTGAACTGTTTTAGCTTTGATTTTGCGAGCTTGTCGGAGTAGTAATGTTTCTTTTGCATATTTGGGTATATTTAAGAGTCTTGCATGATATACTCTTTTGTCTGTCAAGATTGTGGCATCACTTCTTCCTGGAGTTAGCTGAGCTAGACGTCCATCGAGTAGTGGTATAGACCATAAATTCTCTAATATCTCCTCATATCTGGTCTGGGTTAAGTACACTTGTATCTCGGCTCTTATCTTATTATTCTAACCATATTTAACCTGGATCTTTTCTAGTTTACCTAATTTTTTTGTTATCGCCTAAACAAGTGCTTTGTTTGTTTTCTCTGGAGGTCCATATCGTAAAGTCAAAGTAGTTTTCCTTCTTTTCCGTACTTCTATCTTTAACGTTGCTAGCTTCTAGAAGACTAGTTTCCTTTTCCAGTACTTGAATTGGATCCTCTTCTTTAGGTATTTGAACTGACTTACTATCTATACTTGGGTTTGAGGGTTTAGTCTTGTGTATTTCCGTTTCCATTTCCTGAGTAACTTTATTTTGTAGTTCTACTTTTTTTGTGAGCGATAGTGTTTTATCTTCTGGGGTGGAATTCTTTAATGTACCTAATTCTTTAGATACTAATAAATCTAACTTTCCTTCTCTCCATGTATGTAATTCTCTAGATACGAGCTAATTAGACTTTGTAGCTCTTGTGTTCCGTAATCTGTAGTTCCTAACTTTGAGATAGTCATAGTCAACTTTCTTGCTAATTGTTCTCTCTTTCCTTCTTAAATGATTTTTGGTATTGTATATTTTGTTTTTCCATAACAGGAGTTTACCGTATTTTGTATTGTTCCCAGTTGTATACCTCTAGTGTCGATCTGATTATACAAACTGTTTCAGGTATGATGATTTTCAAAAAATTTGCTATATCCTTATCTTTATTTAAGAGATAAGGCTCTGCCTCTTTTAGACCAGTTATAATATCTCCATCTTGTTTGCTAAATAAGCCTTTGTACTTGTTTAGATGTTCTATGATTTTCTATATACCTTTTAGTCTATTCTATAATTAGATACAATAAATCTTATTCTGTTTGTGTTTGTTTACTTTCTCACGATCTAGATGGCTTATTTATTACTATTTCCTGTTTTGTCTTGTTTATTTTCTGGCTAGCTATTTTAGGGGGATGGCTAAAGCCAGGTGCATTTATATGTTTTTGATTATTTAATTAAAATTAGAGTAAAGTTAGTTAGAGGTTAGGGTTAGGGCTTGACTTATAAGTAAAATTGTCTTCCCGACATTTTTTATTAATGCTCCTAGGCAGGTTTAGACACTCATTATTTGTATTTTCGGCGTTTTTCACTTTTTTTCTTTGTTTTTGTTTCGTCAGGCTGATCCGTAAAGATCAAATTTTACGATTTGATTGGCTTTATATCACGGGAACGCACCTGGCTTTAGACGACCCCTATTTTAGTATTGTTTTGTTTGATTCATATGCTATTTTGTAACGTGTTATTGTTTTGTTCTTATTGTTTGTTGTTTTTGTTTGTTTACGCATTTTTTAGAATCTGCAAATCAGGGTCTAGAGTGATTCCCCAAAAGTGTCAACCAAAAAATATTTTTTTTCAAGCAAAAATTCCAAAGATGAGATTTCAAGGCTCCTGGACTAGCTACTCAAATTTTTGTTACTAAAAAACTCTATGTATTTTGTAGATTTTTACAACTTTCTTTATGTATAGTTGTTGTTTTCTACACTTGATTTTGCTCTAGCTTTAATTTTTCTTTTTACTGGAAGTATTTGTGAGGATCAGCGGAGAGAGTTTTTTTTTTTTTGTCAATTTCCTGTTATTTTATTATATTTTAATTTAAAATCTATAGCTAATTGTTTTGTTTTAAAATATTTTACTTTATGTTTTTTATTTTTAAACCATTGAAATAGCTAATATATTTCATATTTACTAATTCTATTATAACTTGAAGTATTATTTTTAGAAAGTTTACAATTTAATCCATTTTGATTATATGTTGTTTTTCTAGGATTGATATTTTATTATCTAGTCCATTTCTTATAATATGATCTATTATCTTATAATTTGGATAAATTATTTTATAAAATAAAATATTTTTATTTTTAATATTAGTTTTAACATAATATATATTATCTTTTTGTGATTTAAAACAATACCAAGTATAGTTTTGAATTAAATTAAAGTATTTAAGATCAGTTAAAAAAGTAATTTCTAGTTTTTGTGTTTTGACTTTAAGATATAGCTTAAAGTTAATTTTTACAAGATGGTATTCATTAAGTTTAAGTTTTGGTTTATTAGGATTCTTATATTTTTTCTATAAAGTTATTACTTCAAAGTTTTCAAATTTATCTTGCCAATTAGACATTTTGTTTAACAATAAAAAAAAAGCAAATCCAAATATTTTTATATTTTTTGAATTTTTCTGAATCAAAATTTAACAAAAAATTTTTAGTGTGTGCAGCAGTATAAAATATTAAAACTAGTACAAGCTACAGTAACTGCGGTTTGTATCTGGTTTTAATATTTACACTAGAGTATTTTATTTGGTGCTCTATGTTGACATTGTTACCAATAGAGATATTAACTTATAGTTTGTAACCTGTGCATTACACATGCTATGGATTAGAATTTTTTTCGTGAAAGTTCTTAGCATCAACTTAAAAACTATTTTGATATTATAATTAATTAATTTTATATAGCAACCTTAACTACCCTTTAATTAAATTCGTTAAAATAATAAAATCGACTTATCTAAAAAAATTAGTAGTAAAACTTGTTTCAACCTGGTTATTATACATAGTTTGATTGATAAAATGTAATTTTAAAATTTTATTTGAATTTTATATAATATATAATTGTACATATATAAGATAAGTAAAAAATAATTCTAATTTTTCAATATCCTTGCATAACTTATAAACCAGGATATACAATAATTATTTTTGAATTTTCTTTTAGAAACAAAAGATCATGAACACTATCTGTGCTCAGACGATTACGTTTATCCGTCATGGTGTTACTCGCATCAGAAAATAGATGTTCTGAGGGTATAGAAGTCGCCAGAATGCCAAGAAAAATCTGTACTTGCTTAGCGAGGAGAGGTAAAGCATTTTTATAGTCATTCCACCAATTTAGGGGATTACACTTCTCATAATGCAGGTTTTTTGAATCGTATTTAGGAATTTGTGAAATCGAAATGTACATTTGAAGTTTGGTATCAATTAGAGAAAGTGAAAAAGGATCGTTTTTATCATCAAAAAAAGATAATATTTCCATATCTGACTTATTAGTAGTTGGTAAGTTGTCTGTATTGTGTGAAAATTCAATTATTTTACATAGCTCCTGAAACACTTCTTTTTGCATTGTGGGTGAGGCAGCTGATAATGTCTTGAAGTAGGGATCTAAAAATGTAGCAAGCTATCCATCCATTTTAAGTTCATTCCATCGAGATACTATTGATTCATAAAGACTTTAATGCATTTCAATAACATCAATATTCGTAAGTTTATCTTCTATTTGTTTAAACTTTTAAAAAGATGTTGTACTGTAGGATACATTATACTCAATATCAGATATTGATTGCCATCTACGAATGTTAATGCTTTTGCGAATAGATGTAAAATCTGACATAACTCTTCCAAGCCTATAAAGGTAAAAAAAAAGGGTAAAGTAATATAAAAAGTGACTTAAAACATTGTTTTTAAATCACTGTATTTCTACTTGTCCATTTGTCGTCAGAAAACATCATATCGTTTAGACTATTACTGTCGGCACAAACAGTTCAGTTAGGATTATTGATTAAATTTTTAGCCAATCCCAAAATCGACTCACAAAGGTCTAGAAGCCATTGAAGAACAAAATAAGTGGAATTCTACCTGGTGGCTATGTTGCTTAATATGGGCTCTAAAATGCATATATTAGTAGTAAGTGAATTTGTATTTTTTCTCAATTACCTCATATTGAATTTTTCGAAATAGTAATTGATATTTATCATGATTACTAAAAAATTATTTAATGATTTTGCTTGTCCTATCAACATTTTATATTTTTTAAACCGTCTGTAACTGCGAAATGAATAGTATGAGCTGTACAACCAAGATGTGTTGTACCTAATTGTCAGATTGCTTTAACTATTGATGATGCATTATCAGTTGTTACTGCTTGAACTTTATCAAATATATTCCACTTAGCAAGAACTTTTTGCAAAAAATCTTCGATCTGGTCTCCCATATGTGGATAGGTGAAATGCTCGATCGTGATTAAGGACTAGTACATTGTAAAGTTTTCAGAAAGCCAGTGGACCGTTATGCCGATATATGGGACATAGTTTTGAGTCCATAAATCAGTAGTAATGCAAACGTAGACCATCGTTTGGCGCATTATTTTTCTTAAATTTGCAATTGTATAAAGTACTGATTCTTTAATTATATTTTTATTCGTATTATTATAAGGAACTTCAAACTGTTTATTTATTTTATAACAAAAGTCTCGAAACTAATTATGATTGACACAATTTAATAGCATCATTTCTTCGACTATCCAAGCAACAATCTAATAGGTAATACGATTTTGCTGCTGTCCAGGAAGGGCGAAATATTTTCTATGTGATTTTTTATTACAGTTTCAATCGTTTGTTGAGTGGTTAGCATAGGAATTGTAGTTGATAATACAGATAGCTGTGCTTTCTACTTTTGGTTTTTAAAAATTCAATGTTTGGTACGTAATTGTGCAGCAATATTTGTTGTTGATATTTTGGCATAAATACTGCTAGGCATCTTTTAGAAGTACCATCATCATTATCTATATGAATGTTGCAATATTTAACCTTGGTTAATTTATCATGATGAGTATATTTCCATACCCAACTAATACCGGACTTGCTTTTTTTTGTATTTTATTTTGGTTGAAACATATTTTTGTAGAAATTTCGTGGGAAGGGAAGTAAGATGTAATGGCAAAGTTCTAGCTGTACTATCCTCTTCTTTATTAACATGATCACTGTCTTTATTAGCACGATCACTATCATTAGCATGATTACTATCATCAGCATTATCACCGTCTTCAGCATAATAACAATCTTTATCATAATTGTTATTTTTATTATAAATATCATTTTCGTTATAATTTTCATCATTGCTAACATAATTTTCATCAAAATTATAGTTTCCTTCATACTTGAATAACATGTTATCTTTACTAGTAATATTATCAAGCAATTGATCGTTATATATGTTTAATGAATAAATTTACTAAAATTTATAAAAATTGGATTTTGCTTATATGTATCAGTAAGAGTATCAATACAAATTTCGATATATTATATACTTTTTTTTTATTTACATTTATATTAATGCAAATTACTATTGTATAATTTTACTAGTACAGAGTTTCTTGATCAAGGCATGTCAGAATTTTTACATATCCTGAACTATATTTTAGATACCGTGAGAATGCTATGTACGGTTCAGTGTTAGATCTGATATGTATTCAAACTTAGTATACATGAATTCGGCTGGCAAATATTTCCGCTTTTGAATTCATTCAAGCTCATTGCCAGAAGTTATAAAGTTATATCAGATCAGTATAAAATGGGGGAGCAGATCTGCATAGTATAAGCTGAATCTAAAATCTATGCTATACTGAACAGCTATAATTCCTAACCCTAACACTAATATCAGTCATCTGATATGTCACATGTAAATTTCATACATATAAAATTTTATATAAAATTACTATAAACTTTGAAGCTTTGATGTTTTTCAACCTACATATTAATTTAAAATTAAATTTTGCAATTATATAGAGCAAAAGAAGATGAATAAAAAAACCTTTCATGCAAAGCTACAGTTCTGTCATTTTTGCACAAATCAAAAATATAACTTTGTCAAAAACAAATATTTTCTAATTTTAAAATTATGAGTATATGTAAAATCATGCCCTGAACAACTTTACTTAGATGAAGAAAGTAGGTTACCTTGTAAGAAAAATGTGTTGTCTATGTACAAACGTTAAAATTTTTAACTTTGCAAAATAAACTTTTTTTTTCATTAGGTAACCTACTTTGGTCGCTTAAGCAAAGTTGTTTAGCACGTAATTTTACTCGATCTGAGGTCAAATCACGTTTTTTCAGCCATTTTCTAGATGAAAAATAGAGTCAAAGTTAGAAAAAAATTGTTTTCTAAAAAATTTTTTTTAAAAAAATTTTTTTCTAACTTCAACCCTATTTTTTATCTAAAAAATAGCTAAAAAAATGCATTTTGACCTTGGACTAAGTAAAATTACATGCTGAACAACTTTGCTTAAGTGACCAAAGTAGGTTACCTAATGAAAAAAAGTTTTACATTGCAAAGTTAAAAATTTTAACGTTTGTATATAGACAACCCATTTTTCTTACAAGGTAACCTACTTTCTTCATTTAAGTAAAGTTGTTCAGGACATGATTTTACATATAATTATGATTTTAAAATTGATAAATATTTGTTTTTGGTAAAGTTACATTTTCGTTTTGTGCAAAGATAGCAAAACTGCAGCTTGGCACGAAAAGTTTTTTTATTCACCTTCTTTTGCTCTATATAATCGCGAAATTTAATTTTAAATTAATATATAGATTGAAAAGCATCAAAGCTTCAAAGTTTATAGTAATTTTATATATAATTTTTTAAAATTTCATATATATAAAATTTACATTTAATATTTGTATGACAAGTCAGATAACTGATATATATTTGATCAGTACAGTATTAATTTAAAAATTCAGCTTATACTATACGAATCTGCTCATCTATACTATACTGATCTGTGAATGCCTGAAAGTTATACAATAGCAACAATCGTCAAATTCTTACAGCACAAGGAATTATTTTAATGGTTTTATAGATCATCACTCGAGGAATACTATTAACAAACAATGGGCAAACTAAGGTATTAATTATAACCAGAATATCAAATACTTCAAGATTTTCTACTTTATTATTGAAGTTAATGTTGTTAATCGGACTAAATAGATATATTTTCAATTGGAATTGGATATAAGCCCAATTAAAATTGGGTTTATGTCCGATTTTAATTGAAAAAATATCTGCTTAGTTCAACTAACAATACTGGCTGAAGTTCATATTTTTATTGCACCAAATCAATTACTATAATAGGAGTTCACTATAGATAGATTGTAAGGATCATTTTATAAACAGGTTTTTCAAGCAGCTCAGTTTTATTGTTATAAATAGCCTGTATAAGAGTTTCGCATTAAAAAAAAATTCATTGTATGAGAAATTTGAACAATATTTATGCCATCACTATATAATTCATATGTGCCCCTAATTAAGAAAACTAACTAATTTATGTATATATATTATATGTATGCGTAAGTTTTGTTACATAATTGATTATAATTGATTTCATATGTATATGTATTAAAATTACATAATTGATTGAACTTATAAATGTGTTTGTACTATATCGAATAATGTTGTATAGGTCATCTGATCGGATATATTAAAGACAATTATACTAAATATATAAAATGCTTATAAAAAATTGACTGACCAAGCTGGCTAAGTCAATAAAATTGACTAACACAAAATCGACTACAAACACTAACTATTATATCTAAATAGGCATTTTTTATATATGTGATATTATTGCTAATAAATAGAATAACTTTAGAAAAGAAAATATTATAAAAATTTAAAATTGATAAAATTAACTGTGAAATTGTGAAATAATTAATGCTATCTAGATATTCAATTTTAACCAACTTATTTTGATCACAAAAGCTAAATAAAACATTGACAATACTGCATCCATAAGTATCAGTAGTCTTACATAATTAAAAATACTAATTAATTAAAATATTTTTTAATTTATCTACTTCACTTTGAAAAATTTGTGGAAGATAATGTATATGTATTTGACTTGCACTAACAACTTTATCACCTATAGAATAATTAAAATTACATATTTAATTAAAGTTTTAATATAGGTTATATTGTATATTAACATATATTGATAATGATTAATTTACCTTTAATATAGTGTTCCTTAAAAAACATCTGTAATTTATTAATTTTTCTAATGGGATGTCAGCCTTTGCAAATGCATTTGCTAACACTACATTAATATCTTGTTGTTCTAGATTCAATTGACTTAGATTACTTGAAGATGACTCTATAAGACACTTTCTTTTTTGGTGTAATGCCGAATTAAAATGATTGCCATATGGATTTTCTAGAATGATTAACAATTTTGCATGTGATACAAAACATTTATCATTTGATTCGTAAAAATCATCTTTATAGTTATTGGAATTTACATGTTCTAAAGCTGTAAATTTTGCTTTTAAAGTTCAAACAGCAAAAATCATAACATTATTTAAATTTATTTAATTATATACTACAATTGCAATAACAATTGTGATATAACAAAAGATGATTGTGGTGATTGTAACAATTGCATACTGTCACAAATCTTAATTTGTGACTGTGGCTTGAGTTTCGAATTTAATATTTATTTCTTTATTAAACTTACAGATGGAACTTGTCATTACCTGATTTATCACATATGATTTACCCTTTTTAGTAATATTAGCCTTACACATCGATGTGTTAACACATTCATGTATAAGGGTAGCAATTATCTTCGTAGCCTTCTATTACAACCTTAATGTGGTAGGCTTATGCTTATGCAATTTATTTCTAAAATAACATTCGAATTTGTTAACACATACACCTAATCTTACGCTTATATGTATAAACACCTACATGTGTTAACACCTAAGTGTATTGACGCTTCGATGTATTATAATTCTCCAAATGTATATAAAGCGTTATTTTTCCTCTGAATAAAGTTAGAGATTTCCTTTGATTTTATCTTACCTATAATAAAGGAAGTCATTGTGGTATTGAAGAGACCTTTATCCGCATAAAATACTTTAAATCGAATACTTATCTCCTTTTGCGTCAACTGTGATCATGTGATACGTTATTGTCGTACCCAAATTAACGAAACTCTGAATTCCCAACCTTACCATTAGATTTACAATTAGTCCCTTCGTTCGTTCGGTTAAACATATAATCTCTCCCATCTTAGTAGTTACAATACATATTCGTTTATTATTCGCTTAAAATGCCCACACAAATGTCACATAAATCATGTAAAATCAATAACAATTAATCACTCTTTATGCATCTACAAGTTACTCTCGTTATAGTGAAGTCCTTGGGCTGTAAAATTTCTTCACTATATTGAAAGATTCACTATATCGAGAGCCTTTTATTATAGTAATAATAATTCTGTTCTAAAAAAATTCTTCACTATAGCCAATCTTTACTATATCGAGAGTTCACTATAACGAGAATGACTTGTATTATCTCTAGTCTAATGTTAAGATATAAAAACTCACTGAATTGTACCTCCGGTATAATTATTCGCCTGCCTACAACGAAAGCACACTTACCATTTATTAATAATCGCCTAATAGTTATAGGAAAATCGGCTCAACTTCCAAGCCCAACAGATGATTTATAATTACTTCTCGCTCATTTAAGTGCAATAATATTACGTTAAAAATTTGTCTAATTGTCAAACGTAAAACCAAAAATGCAGCTTTGATTGGTTCACGGGTTTGGGATATGCAATTATGAAGGGGCACCGATTTTGGGTTTTGAACTAAGTTTGGGATTATTATTTCCTAGACCTAAATTAGGTAGAAAGCAATACTGTCCTATACGGGTTTGGTTTACAGTTTACATTGTGATGATCATAAGCAATTGTCATACAGATGGCCAAAATTATGGGTCAGAATGCTTCGATGCGCATCGGAATCATGATCGACTGGATCAGAATTAATCAATTTTGGCCCCAAGATCATAAAAAATTTTACTAATGAAATCATATCCATTCATGAAGTAAAAATGCCCAGCTGATAATTTTGCTCTAGAACCTGCTAACAACTAGAGCTAAACGCTGACCTAAAGCTGACGCATCCGACCCAGAATTTTGGTGACCCTCCTGTAAAATTTATTGGTTAAGTATGGTAATTGATTAATTGAGGGGTAACAGTAAGCATTTTATAAGTATGATGTATTGTGTATTGAATATTAATTAAGGGACAGGTCATGGTAAATGACGAGAAATGGAAATTTGTTCTCTCTCTTTTGTCTTTGCTGCTAGCTCGACACAAGTCTAGCTTCGTCGTTAACACCCACACACCCACCGCTGGATAGAAGTATTTAGTATATTGGGGTGTTTGGAGCTTACAGGTGTGGTCGATAGCCTGAGTGGACAACCCAGATGTCGAAGATAAATACTTTGATAGCCCGACTGTACAGCTCAGATATCGAAGAAAGAGAGATAAGCATAGGGCTGGTTTAGCAATACTAGAAACCGACTGTAGACCACGTGAGCAGTGAGGCGAAATCCCATATAGTTTTTTCCGTAGTTGTTTTTCATTATTGTTCCAGGTGGTCAAGTGACAAATAAAATTATTGTGAACTTACTTCATATTATCTATTGCAAGGTAATATTAAGTAATAATATGTAACTGGCTCTAATCATGATCGCAGTTGTCGCTGATTAATTAATTAATTGATTGGCAATGATATTGATCATTAGAGAAATTGGCTTAATTTTAATTGTAATAAAAGCGGATTTCAGCATAATGCAATGACATAGCAGATTTCACTATTTCACAACTCAGGTTTCATCCTGTCATATTATAATTATCAAAATTATAGTAGTTTTAGATAATATAAATTTCAGCCAGTATATCTCTTCGGTATAATCTTATCAGTTATACTGCTCGAAATTTGCTGATCATCACAAAATTCATCTTTTCAAAAGGTAATTTCGGAATTAAGCTTAACCCTGGCCATTATTCATTTATCAGGGACTGTCAAAAATTTGGTAAATCTTTATTTGGATATTGATTAATATTTGGGTAAAATTTGGATAAAAAAATTAAAATTTGGAAAAATTTGGATATTAAACTTTATTATTTTTGCATAGTTGTTGAGTTTGATTCGGGTTTGATTTGATGATTTTAGATATGCTTTTGATGGAATTTGGAATTTATACTGTATGTGAAAAAATAAAGGCCTTATTCTCATAATTGAAAATTCATGTGCACGGCTATAGGCAGTGGTTTTATTATTTTTACATTATAGCAGGGACAGTTAAATGATTGGCTATTCTGAGTCAGTAATTACGTCATCAAAACATGACCATCAGCCAATCAAATTAACCAAAATAATTAATATTCGAATAAACGATTTATTGCTATGTAACAGGTAATAAAAAAGCTTTATTTTTTGATTATTGCTATATTATATTTTAAATAATAATTCCATTTCAATCATTACTGAACCTTTAGCGAATTATTTTTTTTTCTTGTTCACAATATTAATTATAAAATACCACCGATATTTATCATATCGGTGTGGATCTGTGGATCGCCCCAAAATTTTTGACGCACCTAAATTTGACTCATATTAAGGATTTGCAGATTATACAAGTGCGTCAGTTATTTGACACCCATATTGACCAATTAAATTTACTGATGCATCTAATTTGATTATTACACAATATGCAAAGTGCACAGCTTTAAGAATTTGTAACAAAACTACAAAACTCAGTTGAAGTAAAACTTGTTGAAGAACAATCACTTAATTAAAAAAAAAATAAAGACTTAACTCTTCTAGCTAGTGACAGAAAAATCCGGTTCGAACAACCAAATTTTGTAACCGTAAGTACTGCTAATCACAAGCTAGTATGGTAATTAGGAGATAATTAGTGCCTTTTTTACTTTTCGTGCTTAGTATATTGTTTGACTACTAAAGTAACCAATTTTTTTTTCAGCACAAGCAATTTTATTGCTAGTATCATTGCCAGTTGGTATTGTCCCTGGTGTCGTCCTTGGTATCGTTTCTGGTGTTGTCCTTGGTGTTGTTTCTGGTGTTGTCGATGTTGTCTTTGGTATCGTTCCTGGTGTCATAGTTGGTGTTGTTGTCTCTGGTATTTCATTGATTTTAGAAACATATTGTCACTATTCTGTTTGAATTCGTGCTATTCGAGTCATTTTTAATAACACATTTTTTTTTCTTTCCAGGTAGTAATTCATAGTTTTCGTCTGTTGTTGTGGTTTCTATGGTTCTGCATCTGCTGACTCTGTTGCCAGCCAATTCTTAGGTTGTATCCCTTAGATTGTAACACAGACAAATTTGCCTGCGTATTTTAAAATTTTTAATAAAATTTTAAATATTGATTTTAGCCATATCTTTTCTAAGTAAAAAATATTCTTTTAGTTTTGTTTTAGTAACTTTGTTATAAATTTTTTTTAAAATCATTAGAAAACTTTAATATAATAAATGTTTAAAGTTCTTGTATTGGCATTTTTACTATTAAACTTTTTCTTTAGATTTTTTTAAATTTTATATGTTCCTGTCTATAAAAAAAATCTTTACTTCTAATACAAGTCTTAATTTTTACAAGTAAATCATTAAAGTTGCAATAATGAAAGTTGTCATCCTTTATATAAACTACAATATTGTCTTAAGAACTATAGTTCTAAAACTAAAACTAAATAAGATCGCAGAAAAATTGTAATAAAATTTTTTAAAAAAATTTTTTCTTAAAATTATCTATTTTCAGCTTATATGTAACTATAATTTATTTTCTTATAATATAAAAACTAATTTTGCAAAAAAGTAATCCTTATTTTCAAATATAATTGTACAAAGTTTTATTTAATTATTTTAGTATTTTAAAAAGTAAATCAAAGCTAAAAAAGTGCAAAAATGCAGGCAAATTTGCCTGTGTTCTACTACAATCTAAGGGATAATTTCAACTTTTTGCTATTTATGACTTTGTCATTAGTTTTCGTTGATTGTTGGTGCAATTTTATTGTTTGGTCCTATTCTAGTAGCATGACTATCATAACTAAGTTTTTGTTTGTAAGTTGTAGTTATTAGCATGAGGTCGTTATTATTGATATCGTCAATATCAGAGTTGTTACCGTTATTTCATCGCTATTACTTGTGGTATCGTGTTGCTGTGATTCTTCGCTATGCCGTGTTGGTATCGTCGTTTTAGGTTTCACTTTTGTCTTTGTGATTTTTTTGTTCTTTTGATTAGTATATTTATTTAGAATTTGATAGTTTAGGGTTAGGGTCAGGTAATAGTATTGTATTGGTACTTGTTAGGTTTGCGCGAGGTCTGAATTGTGATTTTATAATATAATATAATAAAATTTTGTTTGTTATATAAATGTTATTAAAAAAATAAAATAAAACTAATAAATAAATATAATACTACACGACATGGTTACAATAATCGCAATTACAAATTTTATTGATCCTTAAATAATTTAATATTTTTAACTATTTAATTATTACATATAAAGACACATATACAGTGTAACCCCGCAATAGTCACATTCGCTTTAGTCACAATCTTGCTATAGTCACCTTAATTTCCTATTTAATTATATATACTATATATAAATTTTAGCTTGCATTAGTCACAATCTCGCAATAGGCACATAGAAAGTCCGATTTTGATATGTGACTATTGTGGGGTTTGACTGTAACATTTAATTGTTTGTAATTAATTATGATCCAAATTATATATATAATATTGATGCCCCAAATTATTAAAAAGCCTTTGTTCTAGTTAACCTAAACTAAAAATCGAACGAATATTTGGTTTTTTTAACCATATCAAACTCTATATAAACTTGGTAGCTTATTTTTAGTTAAATGCTTGCCTACTAATAAATGTAAATAAATTAATTATTTAGTAATTAAAGGAATAATACTATTATAAAATTTTTACGAATCTAAATAGATTATTCTATATACTTCGAATAATAAGTTTTTACCTATATATTTTTATATACTATTGACAAAATAAGATATTACGAACTAATTAATTGTCTACAAAATATGAAGAATGTGCATTAACAACTCGGAAACTACATACTTTACTACTGTACTATATACATCTAAAGATATGTAAATAAACGTAAGTAAAAATAAACTTGTATTAATTCAAGATTTAAAAAAACAATAATACTCGCAATTTCTACTACCCTTTACTAATTTCTATTTTCTCTAAAAACTTCATTAGTTTTAAGATTGCGTTCATTGGTTTTTAGATTGCGTTCATTGGTTTTATATATACTTTGATATTTTTTTTAGATGAGTCAACGAATTTGACATGTGATTTGGGGTACAATTTTTATTTATACCCAATCAGCATGTAATTTTTTGCAGATCAATAGATATTTTGGGGACTGTTTATAAGGCCTAATTCTTAAAATCAGCATATATGTTTATTTATATAATATATATTTAGAATTAAACAAGTTTACTAAAATGCACCAATGGTGTTGAACACCATGTTACACAAAACTATTAGAATAGCCAATCAAAATTTAAGATCAGGTGTAACATAAAATTTTGTTTTTTTTGTTTATTTTTTGAAAAAACCTTCATAACTTAAAATTTTGCTTATGAAACCGCCTTTGGGGCTCTAATAAAAAAAATTCCTTGCTGAATTTTGGTATAAACTATGCTCCCTGCCCCATCCCAGGTCTCACACTAACCCTAGGGTAATAAAAATTTATTTTTTGTTTTATAAAAATTTATTTTTTTGTTTTTGTTACACGAATTTGCAACTCTAATTTACCTATGGTGTTCAACACCATAGGTGCATTTTATAATAATTGGAATTAAATAGTATATAATACAATATATAGTTAAATAAGAAAAAAATATAAATTAGGATTAAATATATAAAGATCATAATAGTATGTATACCTTATAAAAAAATTTTTCCAAATCAAAATTAATATAATTTTCATATACTATCAATCTGAACCTGCATTGCTATACAAAACTATTTTATCAAATACCTAGTATAAAAGAACTTTTTTAAGATCAAAGCTTGTACTAAATATCTTATATAGTACAAATAGTTTTTCGCATATTTTATAAAACAAGTATTAAAAGCACAATACCTTCACCAAGGTTGCCAGGCGTAAGTAATTATTATGGCATTACCTGGGTTGCAACCCTTGGTTATAGCCAAGACCCAAGGTTGTAAATATCTGTATTGCTATAAAAGGTTGAAATAGTTGTAATAGTCATTATAGTTGTAATTGCCGTAAGGGAAAATAGGCATCTCCCGCGAGAGATGCATCTTCCCGGGAGATATATCTCCCACCCAGCGTACCGATGCCAGATCAGGGGCCGGTTCATCCCGCCCCTCTATATAAACAATAATTATCAAAGATTAATAATCATTGTTTTTTTTCCACTTGTTATTAATTTTTTTTTTTTAGCTTGTCGCTTTTCGCTGTTGGTGTCGTGTCTTGTAGTCGTTGGTGTCTTGTTGTCGTTGGTGTCGTCATTGGTATCATTGTCATCACTGGTATCATTGTCGTCGTTGGTTTGGTGCCGCCGTTAGATTTCATGAATTGATTTTGCGCCGCTGGTAACTTGTTGGAGTAGTCTTTCAGAATGTTCCTGTGGAGTGGTCTTGCGTGCATCCCAACTTTTTGTTGGATTTCTCTGCCGTTCTTGTGAACTTACGTGTTTCTCTGGCATTTTTATTGAATGGCTTTGCATTCTTTTCTAGCGTTTTTATAAGTGGTTATGTGTGTTTTTTCACTGTTAATTTGGTTTTGATGTTTTTAGTTCTTTACTAATTTTTTTTTCATTTTTTTAGGCTTTTTTTCTTTATATGAGGCTTGTCTTGTCTTGCTTCGTTGGATCTGGGAATTGCTAGGACGTAGCTCTTGGTGAGTAGTTAGTTTCTTTTTTTTTTTTATTCTTTTTTTGTATATTTACTAACTATTCTTTTTTCTTTTGGCTTGTTAAGATTTTGTCGGGCTGGAATCAGCGGCTCTTGGTGAGTAGTTTTCTTTTGGGAGATTTTTTCTTTCTTTGTTATATTCCCGTATTCGCTAAATGTTTTTTTTCTTTTTTGGCTTGTTTAGGTTTTTTAGGTTCTTTGTGTCGTGGAATTGGCACCAAGTTTTGGTGAAGTCGCCATTGTTAATGTATCGTTGGTGTGATGATATTCGTTGGTTTTTGGATTTTGTTGATGTTTGTTGCATGTCTTGTGACATAAAATTGGCAACAAGTATTAGTGAAGTCGGCTGTTGATATTGTCGTTAGTATGATGATATTCTTGGCTTTGGGTTTTGTTGATGTCGTGTAGTTTTTTTTTTTTTTTTTTTAAGATTGATGTCATGCGCTTTTTTTTTTTTAATAAAATTTATTATCGTTACATGATGACGTTTTAATAATACTGTATTACGTAAATATGACAAATTAAAATAAATTAGCTGTGCGGGTGTTTGAAAAAATTAAATACGTAGCACGATACTTGGACGAAGTATTTTTGTTTTTTTTTTGTCCGAAGTTGATCAGTAAAAATAAAGGTCCGAGTAGTACAAATATGCCTAGTACTTCAGAATCGTATCATGTGATATTTGCAACTTTTGATTGGTTGGGATGGTTGGGATATATATCTTCCTGCGGGAGATGTATCTCTCGCGGGAGATGCCTAAAAGCATCCTTGCCATAAAGGTTGCAATTGCTGTAATAGATAATAAAAAACTCATTTTGACGTCAATTCCTTTGTATGGGAACAATACTCAAGAAACCTAAATAAGCTACTTGAGAATTATAAATTTAGCTTATCGTCACATAAGCACATGATGTAAAAACATGGTTTTTTTTTACATTGAAAAAAAACAAGTCTAAATCAAGATTTATTCAGTAATTGATCAAGGTTTTTGTGTACGACATCAAATATTTTTGGTGAACATACCCAAATTTGAAAATAATTATGAAGGGACCAACTTAAAAAATATTTATTTATAAAGGCCTAAATTTTTGATATTGTAATCATGGGATCATTCACTCGTCTCACATGAAATGTGATTAAAGGAATATCGATTTATTTTTATTTTTATTTATTTTTTTTCACCTTTGGCGGTCCTACCATTTACTTTTATTAGTTTTTCAGTATAACAAAGCAAGTTCATATACATATAGATCTAATTACAAGAATGGCACCACTCGGCTATCTATACAGACGCCTATGAGTAACCTGCCGCACTAGTAGGTAAAACTACTAGCCGCTTTGTTGAACCACCGGCACTACAAAAAGTGCACTCCCAAAAAAATTAAAAAATTGGAAGCAAACTTCAATAGGGGTGAGAAAACGAAACTATAGTTAAAAAGGAAATATAAAATGGAGGTATAGGAATGAACGACTAACTAAAAAAACCAAAAAAAACCCCAGCAAGAAGAAAAGGGAAAAAAATAAAAAAATAGAACATTCTATTGAAGAAATAAGTGTGGTCAGAGAAATAGTGATAAAATTATATAATACTACACAGAGAAACGCTCTGCCTAAGTATTATATGTACATTGTAAGAAAAAACTATGCCTATAAAAATATTCTAGAAAGAAATTTTAATTCAGAATTTTCTCTACTGTATCTTACGTGTCATTTATTGTTTATTTCATAAGCACTGGAACTCACTCGTGACTTGGTTCCAATTAGGTAGGCGCATTCCCAAAATGGATGATGTAAACAATATCAATCTTTTGAAGGGTGTAAGCCAAAATGGCCACTTTGTTAAAATTTCGCAAAGCCAAAGAGGCGGCAAAAGAGAGACCCAACTTGCAAAGAGTGTAAGAGTATATGCTTTGCTGAATAGCACAGTCAACCAAAAGAATGTTTCTACTATTGTTTACACACCTTCTGACAGAAAACCCCAGAGTTGTTGCTCTACTACTTGTTCTATAGTAACAAAGTCTTCTACCCAAAGAGTCAAACCTATAAGGAGAAGGTTCTTTTTCATCTCTATTTCAGTTTTTCTCACATACGATCTGAAACCCTGTATCCAAGTTGCTTCTAGTTAGAGTTTTTGTTATGTACAAATATACTAAGGGGAGTAACAAAAATCAGGTGATTTTTTAGGGGGGGAGGGGGGTAAAAAAAGTTGAAATTATATATAAGAACCTGACTATTTATATATTTAGGAAGAGGGAGGGGGGTAGGCCTCTGAAAAAAAATAATCAGGTGATTAATGACACTGCCCTAACAACAAAGTTTTCATAGGTTGGCATTAATGAAAAAGTTGGGATGATGATCGTTGGAAAGAGTTGTGAAAAAATCTATTGATATCGATTTTATTCGTAATAAGCATTTATATTATTTATTTAATATATATTGTATATATTTAAAGAAATATATAAAGAGAATAATAATTATACAATTCATTTTAAAAAGATCAATACATTGAACTTAGCAAAAATTTCAATATAATTTTGCATAAAGGCTGCGATTATATAAATGTAATTTTCCATTAAGCATTGTAAATTAATATTTTTTCTGCCTGCGTCTTCAATTACAAGTTCATATATTATGGCCCTTTTCATCACACTTTCCATAAGTATTTTTGTCTTCTGGTGAGCTGATTCCTTCCATTTTAATAAATATCATCCTAATTTGTAATGTGTTTGACATAACGATAATATTTACAATTGAAGATGAAGATGATTTTATAAGCAAATTGTTAGAAAATTGAGATGAAAAAAATCACTAATAGATAAGTGCCTAGTATTTTATACTCATATATTGAATTTATGATTACTAATTTACATTAGTTAATATATAGTAACGACGACACTTCATATACGCAGGAAGTAAAATTTTGAGTTATGTATATGTGTATGTACATGATTGCTACCACCTTTGATTATGATGCCGAAAAAGGATGGTTTTTTCCTAATTATTTACCTGAAATACTATAATAAGAGTTATAATAAATATTCTGAGAAGCTATAACGTCTTCGTTCTTAAAATGTGATTTTTGGCCATTGTACCTTTTAATAGAAGAAAGTGGTCATATAATAGTTCTTTTAAAAGATGGATCTCAAGCTTTACTTTATTGACAAAAATTTCTCTTGACGAGGGCCGTGTTTTATCTGCTATATTGATTTGTGGTATTAATTGACGTCGCAAACTTGATAAGAAGTATATGCCAAAATTCTTATGATTAATTTTTATTTATTAAAAATACCTAATCACTGCAATGTTATAATTTATTAGTTAATCGTAAATCATATGAACTCATTTTTATTACATTTGAATTGATAAGAAAGTTCCAAAACATTGGCTGTTTTAAATTGTCAAAAAGTTTCGTTTTTTTAGGGAATTAGCCATGAATTAAAATGTATTAATTATCATAGATATTATAATTTTCAAAAATATATTGCCAAATTTTGATCATATTTGTATGGATCTTTTTTCTTTTTTATTCCTAATAATGATAAAATTAATAATTTTTTACATATAAAAACTAAGAGAAAAACAAAATTTCGAGTTTATATCATTCTAGAATTACGTTATTTATTTAATATGATCAAATACATATTGTAGTAACAACTACCGGACAATAATAACGTTATTGTATAATCGACACAATAGTATGGATATAGATCAGTAGATGAATCAAATATCTTTCAGGTGTTTTAGAACTGCGAAAGATATTTGATCCATCCACTGATCTATACCCGTACCACTGTACTGATATTTTTTACCCACTATACATTAACTTATAATTATTTTTTTTTTTTTCCTTAGACAATCGTGCTCTATTTATTAGATACTATTTGAAGTCCAAAAATACAACAAAGGAAATATCTGTTTACTAATAGGCTTCAACCCGGCTGCTACAAATGGTGCCCAAGTAGGATTGTCGCACTGGTGTTTGTCAAGCTAAAGCGACCATGGTCTTTGGCCATGAGTACATCTTCCGAATATAACGCGGTACCCAGTTACCTCTTCATAATCCACTCCTTCCAAAAAAACTTTATCCCTGAGCTTCTCATAAAGACAAAGAAAAAGGAAAGGGGAAATCTTAAAACAGGGGAATGAACTACTAAACGAAACCCAACAAAAAAGACCAAAAAGAAAATTCTAAAAAAGTAAAACACACAAAAAAGAAAAGAAAAGAGAAAAAGTCATGAAAGAAATAGAAAACGAAGGTGCTAATACGTCTAAACACTAAACGATAAAAATTGTATAACACTACATAAGCATCTACTTATGAATGTGTTATACGTACAAGATGAGAAAAGAAAAGAAAATTCTAGAATTTAATTAAAACCCGAAAGGCCAACAACTTTGCGTCACCATCTCGTCACGCGTCGTTCCTGTTTACCACCTTGCATACCTTCTTCCCGATTAGGATAGGAACAACAGTGCCAATCTTTTGGAGGGGGTACGCCGACTTTCCCACTTTTTGCCAAAATTCTAGTAAAAAAAGCTCAGCGAGAATATGGTAGCGGGGGTTCGTAAATTTTCTCTTGGACTTGCGACAAAAAACCTTTAAAGATAGTATTAAAAAACTCATTTCCTTTTAGTTCACCGCCTAGCCAACCAAGATATTTTCGTCGACAGAAGGGAGTTGCTTCTACCAGAATTTCTTGTACCAAGGGCGCCCACTGCCAGTTATCTTGTACAACCGACGCTTCTGGCTTGCTTGCCGAATATACAAAGGAGTCCCACTTAATAGTGTTAACCTTTATATGAACCGATGTATGAAGTTGCTTCGTCTGTCACTAAAAGAAATTTTTTGTTTTATTTTTGCACAGAAATTTTGGCGCAAGTGATCATTGGGAAGAGTTCTTCACTTATAATTATTACATTAATACTACAATAGACTAAATTCATTAATTTATACTTTCGATGGCATAGTTAATGGATGTCCACGTGCCAATAATGTCTCATCTTTAAATTATACAACGTATCTTAGTATTTGTACTATAAACATCTAAATTAGTAATTTCATTAAATTTATACTTATCTTCCCCCTTGCATATACCTGATTCTCTTGTTTGAACCAGGATCACCCAAGTGATCGTCACTTGCTAATGTATCAAGTCTTTTCGATCTGTTGATCTATTGTCAATTTGACTATTACAACTATTATAACCATTACACCTATTACAACCATTGAATCTATTGCAACTGTCACACCTATTACAACTATTACACCTATTACAACAATTATATCTATTGTAGCTATTTTATAAATTGCGACTATTGCACCTATTACGACAAAAAATTACAACCTTCAAATAAAAGGTTGTAACTTTACAATCTATTACGGCAGACACCTTAACCTTCACTCTATGATTTTTTCACCAACCTTTAACTTCGACTTCTTACTGCTTTTCACCACCCAAATAGTGATATTTTATAAAACTAACCATCTAACATTCTATACATTTCTTACTATCTTTTATTTAAAGCAAAAACTTAAGACTATGGAATTTAGAAAGGTTCAACGGATATTGTTTTCTATGCTATAAAAGCTTCAAGTTTGCTTAGTAACTTATTGGTGATTATCTTATAACGCAAGTGAATAATACAAGATATTCAAAGTACTTTAAAATAATATAAAAAAATTTTTTATAAGTTAAACTACATTCTACATAGTGGGCACTGTCCCTGCTGAACCCTATACTATCAATCAATAATATTTATATAAAAATTATTATTAGCCAATCAATTGCATGATTCCTAAATAACTACTGGTATACCTTTTTTGGATACTATATTTGCACGTAATAACACATATCTGCATGTTATTTCGTGTTATTTCAGGATGTTGTGAGAGTGTAAATTGATCCCAATTTTCTTTTTATATTGTTACTCTATATTAATTATTGTATTTAGTTGTCTATTGTAAGCCCAATATGTATATTTAGTAATATTATGTAGTGTATCTATACTCTCCGTAAATCGTACTGTAAATTCTTAGTATAGTACTGTAATAAGCGAATTACTATTCCTAACTTGATTTGATGATTTTTTTTTTCACTTAGGCAGTTTCACTAGTATTTTATTAAGATGCTAAGTATATCACTACATAATACACTTGTTTACTCCTAATTTGCAAATCTGACATTACCCGGCTGCCTTAACGGTGCCCAAGCACAACCTGCCGCACTGATTTGAAAATGAATCTAAAACTAGAGGCTATGTTAAACTAGCCTAAGTGCCACACCAAAATGGCTTCTTCTCTCCTTCATATTCCTTTAACTAACAAGGAATTTACTAAGGACAAATAAGGAGAGAGGTAAACAAAAAAAGATCAAAGCCAAGAAAACGAGAATACAAAAAGAAAAAAGAACAAAAATGAAAAATGGAAGAGGAAAACAAAAAAGAAAAAAACCACATGGTATAGCACGAAGGCTAGTCTAACAAAAAAAAGAAACAAAAAATAACGGAAAAAAGAAAAGGAAATACACTATTATAGCCCGTGGTAGATTGAATAAAAATTATATAACAATTGCAACTATTGTATATCTCTACTATAAAGCAACGCTTTAACTAATATTTTCTTCCAACTATACGTCCAACCTCGGATATCTCTAAACTATCCGACTGGAGCAACATCGTATAGAGTAGCGCCGAAACTGTATTCGTAAACAAATACGTTACGTGGTTGCATTCTACTAGGTCCGTCCGAATTTGGAAAAGTAAACACTGCCAATCGTTTGGAGGGGGTAAGCCAAATCGCCACTTTTTGTCGAAAATTTTGGAAAAAAAACGGCAAGAAGGTGAAAGGAGTATTAGGAAGTTTCCACTTGTAGTTTTAAGCGAGAGTGTGTTCTTCTTTAACAGAAAACTCGTCATTTTCTTGTTTTACCCTTTTGGGAGCTGACTTTAGTACTAGATTTTTCAGTAAGTGATAAACTCTAAGCCTGTCAGCAGGCAGTCTATGAACTTTGCTTCTAAACGACAAGTGCTGTCCCCGCGGTAAGTGATAAACTCTGAGATAGTCTATGACCTCTATCCCTAAATAATAGATGCCGTCTTACGGGATTTTTCAAAAGTCTCCGGCTTATTTTAGTTTTAAGTAAAAAAATTTTTAGAAATTATGTGTACAAGTGATCATCGGAAAAAGGATCTTGATTTGATGATAAATATATTAAGAATATCAAATATATCAAATATATTAAGAATATCAAATATATCAAATATATCAAAGATATCAAATATATCAATTATATTAAAGATATCAAATATATTGAATATATTTGATATATCGAGTCTAGAAAACCTGTTGAAACCTTGGAAGGTTATTAGCATTAACGATAGAACGCAGTTGGGTAGAAAGTATAAATATCTTTTTGGTCTTCACAAAGGACATGTTTAATGTTCAATGTCCCGAGTAAGTGAAAAGTACAAAGTACGATGTAGATAAAGTTTAATGTAGTCAAGTAGTAATCTTTGAAATAAGAGTAGAAGTGTTATTGTTAGTAATTCCCTCCCAATATATAAATAAATACACTATTATTATTATAAACTGATAATCTACCAATAAGTGATATCGTATAAATTATCAAAATCCTGTGACCTCGTATTAGAGCCTTGTGACATAATCTAGAGCTCTATTTCGATCCTGATTACTCAGACCAAGTCAACCCACGCCTCAATTATTGCCTTTCACCATTATTAGGATTGAGTTTTAGTTTGTATTGGTGGTGTAAAGTTGATATATTTATTAGGATAGTACGTCCCGCAACCTCACATTTGGTGATGACTGTGAGATTGAACTTTTAACCTACCCGAACCAAAACCGTGAGATCAACCGCTCCAGCCAAAACAAAATTAAATAAGAAGAAATACTTATCTCAAAGAAACACAGCCACAATTTTCTCCAAGATATGAACAACCCCAAAGGACTTCTATCCAAAAAAGCCTCCATGAAGAAATTAGGTGCCCTAGTTTAATTGTAAAGGGCATAGCATACATATATGTACCGTCACAAAAAGATTGGAAGAAGAGTGTGCTGCCTTATTTGAAACCTTAGATGAAGAGGAAGCAATCGAAGTTCAGAGTTTAATCGATCAGGCCTTCAGAAATGACTATATCGATGATATACAAATTCCCAAGGCCCTAGAATTATTAATTGAAATACTAGAAGATTTCAAAGATTTTAAAAATGACTGCTGTAAAGAGGATATGCCAATTGTATACTTGCCTTCGTATATCCAAACCTCAACTATGAAGAAGAAAAGTCCAATAACTCCTATGATGAAAACTTCCTTACCAAAGCCTTGCCCTAAAAAAGCCCTATGATTGAAGTTCATAATGCATATTTGGCCTTTCAAAAGTAATAGTCCTAAATTGAAAGAAGAGAAGGCCGACCTGGATCAATTCCTCCAAAAACTTGCCACCGAATATGATGCTATCATTCGGAAATGGTCCTCGAAGAAAGAAGTCATTTATGATCCCCGATTATAAACGAACCCAAGGCGTTAATCAAGAAGGTAAAGAAGCCCTAGTCGAAAGTGATCAAGAAATGTTAGTAGAAAACAACAATACGAATAAAAAAAGAAGGATCGTACTAAAAGACCTCTAGAAGGAGAAGCTTTACGACTAGCCTGTGAAAACTGGACAAAAAGAGTCAGTGAGTTTCAGAAATCTGCTAGTAAACTGGAAGAACCTATCCAAAAAAAACTTACTAAAGTCCAAGAAGTTGGTAACGGTTATCGAAACGACATCGAAACAATAGCATTAGGATGGAATTTAAAATCTGCAGAAGGTCTTGGAAAAGGTTATGAAATCTGGAATAAGAAGACAGATAAATATAAACAGGAGATCAGTAAGCACAAAACGGAAAGTCCAAAGAAAGAAAAATACACTATCTTACCAACCAAAAAGAACCCAAAAATGCATGCCCTACCAATCCAAATGTGGATGTCAAGGCTAAAACCCGTGCATTTAAAAGTAGAGTCTCCATATTTAAACCAAAATCTAAAAGTAGGGAAATAAGATTCGGTTAGAAACACTTAATAACGGCCAGAACATGAATAAAATTAGCAGAAAAAAGAATCTTTGATACTTACCGTTAAATCGATCACCTTTCCTATTCAATCCTGGCGGAGGTATCTGCTGTGCATTCAGTTTTAGAAGAATTATGTGATTATTATATATAAGCATAAAAAAAAAAAGGTACAAGTTGACAATGTCGAAATTTGAGCCGAAGTGTTACCCCATGATCGCATTGTCCAATCCCGTGATATCGTATCGATCAACAACTACCAAAATCATTCCATGTAACCACCATCAAGTACTGCCGCAACCAAAGGAATAACAGTGGAATAACCCAATATTGTCAAAAGGTTCTAAAAAAATAATCAAAAAAAAACTAGATTAGTACTATCCGATATAACGATAAAAAAAAAAAACCCCTCCCGAATAGCATGACAGAAGTTCTTTTTTATTGGCTGTTATATCAGATGATCATCATTAGATGTGATTGGCTAATGTTATGGAATACTGAAAATTACTTCGTCGCAAATTTTATTATAGTGATATATATAACAATAAATATTAAAGTACTTGTTTTCATTACAATTGTTACAGTTGATAAAATATGTATTGTATTCATTTTATATTACAGGTATATTGGTTTCCTCTAGCCTTCTTAAACTAAAAATTTAACCTTTTAGTTTAAAATAGAAAAGTATGAGGTGAAATGTCACATCTTCTTTCTGTAGCAGTTTAATGGTTAGCCCTGACTGCAAGTGATAGGCTTGTCCTATTGCATAGATTATTAGATGATTAGTTAGAAATTTTAAATATAGTATTTCTTTATATATCATCCTGATATAATTGTAACTTACTATTCTATTTCTGTACTTGACATTGATAAATAAATAAATAAATAAATAAATAAATAAATAAATAAATAAATAAATAAATAAATNAAAAAAAAAAAAAAAAAAAAAAAAAAAAAAAAAAAAAAAAAAAAAAAAAAAAAAAAAAAAAAAAAAAAAAAAAAAAAAAAAAAAAAAAAAATATTACAGGTATAAGTACATTTATATGTACGCATCTACAAATTCTATAACCCAGTGAACTACAATAAACTATCTAATTCTTTTTAAATTACAAGAACCTAAATACTTTAAAGTAAAATAAGCTAGATTTGTAAGTGAAATAGATATAAAATAAAAAAACACAAAATACTATATTAATATATCAATACCTAATAACCTTTCATAATCGGCACCAAAAATATTTAAAAAAAAGATTCAAATATAACGTCTTACAAAAGTCATTAATATTAGAGATCTTTCACAGTTCAAATGTACAGCAGTTAAAGAGTGAATTAACAACATTTTGAGAGCTAAAATACATTTATGTTGTTTTAAAGACAGAATTTGAAAGTTAATTTGCATTTACGTTATTTTTCTAACTTCATATTAATAAAAACCCACATCTAATAAAAGTTATTCAATTCTCAGATTACAGAGATTATTCTTCAAAGTCTACTTGTGCGGCAACCAAAGAATAATCAGGTGAAGTTTCACGAAAAGCTAATAAATTTTTAGTATACTTTTTATATATCCCCTATCGATCTATATCTAAATTTATATATAAATCCTTGTATAACATTTATGCATAAGTCGAATTTCTGTCATGCTCCCTCGAATTGACTAGACCTTATATATTGTACAATTAACTTTCTGCTAAATTAATTCTTGTACTCTGCAAACACGTGGGATAATCTGCAAAACTGAATTAGAAATTATGTAAAGCCCGATCGGCAAACTTATTTCTCTTGTCCCGTGATCCCATGTCCTCATATATCAATCAACAAAACAAGCAACAGACCTAACAATAGAATGAGGATAGTTAGGATGAGATAGGGCGAGTTGTGAAGTCCTATCTATAGGAAGAAGACTTACCTGAAAACGTCCAACCAAAATTAAGGCATATCGAAGCCTTACAAAAAAGACTCCGCATAAAGAAAGAAGAAAAAGAAGATCATGTGGATTAAAGAATTTAGTGGACATAATGAAAGAGAAGGTTGGTCATGACAGGAATGTGCGAGGAAGGGCACATTGCATAGAAAGAAAGAAAATAGAAACGAAACACTAATTATCAAAGAAGAATAGACAGCAAGAAGGAAGGAAACGTCCATATCGCATACCAGATAAGTTGATATTATAGTGTAACCCTGTGTACATCACAAACTCAAAAGAAAAGCTAGAAAAAGTATCAAAGAAGATATCCACAAGGATGGATACCACCATTAAGACGGGATTGGCATTGAAAAAGATGAACAGAAGAAGATTAAAGAAATATATCTAAAACTCCAGAAATCTGACATTAAATTAAATTCTGTCTAGGTAGTTGGTGTCCTAGCTTCAAGAAATGTCCAAGTCTTAATCTTTATCTCATGGAGCTCGAAATTAAGGTTGGGAGTGTGTGAGAATGTAAATTAACACCGATTTTCTTTTTATGTTGTTACTCTATATCAATTATCGTAATTAGTAGGGTTCTTCAAATTCAAATCAAATCAAATATTGGATTAATTTGAATTTGATCAAATCAAATTGACTCTAATTTGAATTTGATTTGATTCAAATATTTGAATTTGAATTTGATTTGAATTTGAATTTTTAATAGTAATTTTCAAATCAAATCAAATATTTGTCAAATCAAATTAAATTTGGGCATATTTGAATTTGATCAAATCAAATATAGTCAAATTTGAATTTGAATTTGATCAAATATTTGATTCAAATATTTGAAGATCAAATCAAATTGCGGAACTCTAGTAATTAGTTATCTATTGTAAGCCCAATATGTATATTTAGTAATATTATATAGTGTACCTATACTCCCTCTGTAAATCGTACTGTAATTTCTTAGTATAGTACTGTAATAAGCGAATTACCTGTTCCCGACTCGATTTGATGATCAAATATATTAAAGATATCAAATATATCAAATATATTAAGGATATCAAATATATCAAATATATTAAAGATATCATATATATTAATTATATCAAAGATATCAAATATATCAAATATATTTGATATATCAAGTCTAGAAAACCTATTGAAACCTTGGAAGGTTATTAGCATTAACGATGCGACGCAGTTGGGTAGAAAGTATAAATACAATATCTTTTTGGTCTTCACAAAGGACATGTTCGATGTTCAATGTCCTGAGTAAGGGGAGTGCAGAAAATTACGTAATTTTTTAGGGGGTGGGGGGTCCCCAAATATCACGACCTATATATATATATATATAGTATAAATAGCCAATTATATTAAAGAAAATCGATTTTTAGTTAATCGCAGATAGTAGCTACATAGTAAAGTCTAAATTTTACTAAGCAAATCGAAAAAATCGATTAATTAAACTTATTTAGCAGATCAAAATACACTTACCACAAAAGTTTTATAAGTATTGGAAAACTTTTTATTATTTAACTTTTACTTTTACGGTCGTCGAATAAATTTTTTTAAAAAATTTTAATTTTTTCGTCGAACGTAAAAATCAAAAGTCAATTAATAAAAAATTCTCTAATACTGATAAAAATTTTGTAATAAGTGTATTTTGATCTGCTAAATAAGTTTACTTAATCGATTTTTTTCGATTTGCTTAGTAAAATTTAGACTTTACTATGTAGCGACTTTTGTCAATTGTGGGGTAGCTTATTTTCAGGTCAAAGACGTTTTTGAGTTTTTTTTAAATTTGATTAGTCAATAGTCCTATCACTAGGGGGGGAGGTGGGTCAGGACCTATGTAAACCCTAATTACGTGATTTACTGCACTCCCCTAAGTGAAAAGTACGAAGTACGATATAGATAGAATTTAATGTAGTCAAGTAGTAACCTTCGAAATAAGAGTAGAAGTGTTATTGTTAGTAATTCCCTCCGATATTTAAATAAATACACTGTTATTATTATAAACTGATAACCTACCGATAAGTGATGCCATATAAATTATCCAAAATTCTGTGACCTCATATTAGAGCTTTGTGACATAATCTAGAGCTCTATTTCGAACCTGATTACTCAGACCAAGTTAATCCACACCTCAATCATTGTCTTTCACCATTATTAGAGTTGAGTTAGAGTAGTTTTAGTTTGTATTGGTGGTGTAAGTTGATATATTTATAAGAAGGGTACAAGATGTGGCGGCATAGTGTAGTTGGATTGTTGTCACCCCCCAAGTAGTTGTAACAAAAGGTACAGAGTTCAAATCCCACTGGAGACGATTTTGAAAAACTTACTTGCGTTACGGTAACTTGGACTCCAAGCTCAGATGTACAAATCTTTTTTCTGGGTTATACCAACTCGTATTGGGAGCTCTGGCACTGTGTTATGCACAGAACTGGGGCGCATAAATCCTGGGGAGTGCAGGTGCTGTGTTATGCACAGGACCATAGAACAAAAGGAAACCATACTTGGCAAGACCCGAGCAAAGAGGTAGCCGACCTCTGACGGTATTTAAACGGAAATCAGACGGGAACGAACTGGAAGCGGACTGACCGAGAAGCGGACTGACCGAGAAGCGGACTGACCGGAAGCAAACTTACGACAAAAGGGCCTATTGCGGGGCTCTACCAATCAGACCGCTGGAGTCGCACTAGAGGAAAAAGACATGTGTTACAGAAGCATGTACCAAGGGGAGGGAGACCATTGAGTTCGCCAATGGCAGACCACTCCTTCCGGGTCCTCGGATTGGGAGTAGGAATGTAACCGGGGAAAGAAATCAAAGTAGGGGTAAGGAAAGCAACTAGAAAGAAACCAGAAGAGGAACGTGAGAAGTACCGGGGTTGGTGAACTTTGTAAAGGCATGTGTCATACTATAGATACTAATAAAAGGTAGTGGCTTGAGATACAGGCCAGGTTGCGGCAGCATTTAAGAAATGGCTTGAAATACGAACCCGGTAGTGGNAGAACTGGGGCGCATAGATCCTGGGGAGCGCAGGTGCTGTGTTATGCACAGGACCGTAGGACAAAAAGAAACCATACTTGGCAAGACCCGAGCAAAGAGGTAGCCGACCTCTGACGGTACTTAAACAGAAATCGGACAGGAACGGACCGGAAGCAGACTAACTGAGAAGCGGACTTGAGATACAGGCCAGGTTGCGGCAGCATTTAAGAAATGGCTTGAAATACGAACCCGGTAGTGGCAGCGCTATAGGTACTATTAGTGGTCAGGTAAGATGCAAAAACTAGGTTAATTATATGAGTGGGACATATAGGATATTCTGGTAGGTTTAGTTATAGATAAATAGTCTAAGTTTCAGTACTTGGTAGTAGGGTTTCTCAAATTCAAATCAAATCAAATATTGGGTCAATTTGAATTTGATCAAATCAAATTGACCCTGATTTGAATTTGATTTGATTCAAATATTTGGATTTGAATTTGATTTGAATTTGAATTTTTAATAGTAATTTTCAAATTAATCAAATATTTGTCAAATCAAATCAAATTTGGTCAGATTTGAATTTGATCAAATCAATTATAGTCAAATTTGAATTTGAATTTGATCAAATATTTGATTCAAATATTTGAAGATCAAATCAAATTGCGGAACCCTACTTGGTAGTTGTAGTAATCCAATGCAATAGTCTTGGATGTTGTAATGATAACTATAGCTTAATAAAGACCGAGGCATGATTTCACCTTAAAAATCAAAAAAAAAATAAGAAGGGTATGATCAGCAACCTCACAACGTGCATGCACAATATTCAAATCATTTTAACAGTTTTGATCACTAGAGGAACCCTGATTTTGTTATATAGCATATATATATTAGGTGCACATTATTTTGGACACAAAAAAACAATTTTCAAAAAAAGGGTATTTTGAAATAACGTGCATGCACGTTATGCAAATAAGGTATGTGCATTTCAAGGAATCGTGTAAGAATTGTTTATTTATAAAAAATAAACTTAATCTTTTTTTGAATTTGTATATTTTTATTTTTGAATTGTGTATTTCTATTTTGGAATTGTATATTTCTATTTTGGAATTGTGTAATTCTGGTTTAGATTGTTTGCTAATGTAAAAATAAACAAAGTCACTTACATGTTTGATTCAAAAATTTTATATATAAGGGCATGAAAAATCCTTTTGTAGAAATCATAATTCAGATAATATGCTTTTATTACTTTTGTTTGATAAATATAATTTTGCAAGCCTTAAAAGGATTTAAACATTTTAATTTGAAGGCCCAAACCTGTTGATTTGAAGACTAAAAGGTAAATATATTTATTTAATACTAGTAATTATGAATTTTTGATCTATAAAATACAATAAAATATTTTTTATAATTTTATTTTTTAATATAAAAATAGAAAATTTTTGGGACTTGTAAAATTGTATTTATCAAACAAAAGTAATAAAAGTGTATTATTTGAATTATCAATTTTCTTTATTGGCATGCCACTATTACAAGTTACTCACTTTTTTATTTGGTTTAATTACTCTCATTATATTTTTTTTTATTAAAATTACTCTCATTATATTTTTTTATTAAAATACTCTTATTATATTTTTTTTATTAAAATTACTCTCATTATATTTTTTTATTAAAATTACTCTTATTATATTTTTTATTTTTATTTTTATTTTATTTTTTT